>JAPDOI010001678.1:0-130000 GCA_029168955.1 Aplectana chamaeleonis | reverse complement strand
CACCGTCGTCGATGTATGCGGTCTACTTATTGTACTTATTGTACCAACCACAAATGTCGCCGGTGGTGGGAATGGCTCAGCAATCCTGTTTTGGAGGAGGACGCAAATATAGAAGCCGGAGAGGGCCAGGGGCGGGACCAACTCCTTACTCTCCTAGCGTCATTGTGGGCCGTTTTTGACGCTTCAAAATGCGTGGGCGTTGTGTTCTGTGATATACGATTCTATTTCTGTAGTTATCTCAACCACGTTTACGAGCGTGTATGCTGCCTTTAAAGCAACTCAACTGCTATGGGATTCAGGGATGTGCGTAATTGATGTTTTATAATCAGCTAGTCGTTAGTCGTTCCACGAGCCAACGCCTTTTTTAGTCACGAATCCGTCACCGTTAGAAATCTAGACTTTGACAATAAACACTGCAAGACCGAAAACGGAATTCACGTGTAAAAAAGAAACTTAAATTTCACCATTTCAGGGGTGTAACGCTTTTGTTCAGAACCGAAGCGACGCCGCACCCGTACATCCCTGAGGCCCTTGTTATACCAAAGCTTTGCGACCGCTACAGGTGCGGTCAACTGTTACCAATCGTGCCAAGACAAGGCCCACGCGGTAGAAAACTGCTGTCGCAAGAACAGTTTGCAGCATCTGACGCAGTCGTTGGCTCAAAAAAGAATGGTATGCCTGAAATGTTGAAACCGTGGGGTAATCGCGCTGTCGCGGCTGTCCGTTGCGGTGCAGTGCGCTGCGACCGGTGTCAGAGACAGCGACCCAGCCAAATCTAGGATCCTGCCGAGTGTTTTTTGGTCCTGAGCGACAGCGACGTAGCAGTGCGCAGCGACCGCGACAGGTCTGTCGCGGGGTATCACAAAGGCCTGATGGGATCCGCATCAGATCAGAAATTCGATTTATAGTGGTCTAGTATCAGGAATGGAGAAGTGTCTGGCGATCAATGATTTAATGACGGCGATGCTTCTTAACCCGAGGGTCAAGAACATGTATTCCGACGCCAGCTGCCACTATACTTTGTTCCGTTCTCCGATTTCCGCAGTTTTTTGGCCTGGGAATTCCGCTTTCCGATTTCCGAAAACTTGAAACTTGTTTCGATTTCCGAAATTTTTATTTGATTTCGGTTTCCAATTTTCGTTTTCCGAAATTGTGGTGCGCGCGAAGCGCGCACCTGATTTGGAAAAGGATTGCTTCTGCGCACAGCCCCCGTTACAAAATCTCGGTTTGGAAGATATTTCCAAACTTGGCATTGTCACAAAACGTAGAGCAGTGAAAGTTCTTAACATTGCCCAAGTTTCAGAAAAATCTGCTTTATGGTTCTCGAGATATTGAAAATTTTGTGAATTTTAAAATGTGTGTCTGTGTGTGTGTGTGAGTCCGGCGAAACTTTTGAATGATAAGAAACATGGTTGGCCAGTTGATAGAAATGGAGTGGTAATGTGATAAGAGTTAATTGATTGCAAGCGGTCTTTCACTACATTGCGAAGAGTAGGTCTGCGTTACGTCCATCAGGAAAAGCATGCACACCGTTTATTGTGCGGGGTCCCACTAGAAGTGTGCCAAACGATACAAAACGTGTGTGGGATCCGATTGGAAGTGCGCCAAGCGCCACGGAACGTGCGCGGGACCCGAATGAAAATGCGCAATGCGCAGGAGAGAGAGAGTGCGAGACCCAACCTAGAGTGCGCCAAGCGCCGGGGAACGTGTGCGGGACTTGACTGAAAATTCACCAAGCGCCGGGGAACGTGAGCGGGACTTGACTGAACAGCCAACAGGCGCCCGGAAAAGTGTGCGGGACCCAACTGTGAGTGCGCCAAGCACCGGGGAACGTATGCGGAACCCGAACGGAAATGTGTCAAGCGCCACGGAACGTGCGCGGGACCCGAATGAAAATGCGCAATGCGCAGGAGAGAGTGCGAGACCCAACCTAGAGTGCGCCAAGCGCCGGGGAACGTGTGCGGAACTTGACTGAAAATTCAGCAAGCGCCGGGGAACGTGTGCGGAACTTGACTGAAAATTCACCAAGCGCCGGGGAACGTGTGCGGGACTTGACTGAAAAAGCCAACAGGCGCCCGGAAAAGTGTGCGGGACCCAACTGTAGGTGCGCCAAGCGCCGGGTAACGTGTGCGGAACCCGAACGGAAATGTGCCAAGCGCCACGGAACGTGCGGGACCTGAATGAAAATGCGCAATGCGCAGGAGAGAGTGCGAGACGCAACCTAGAGTGCGCCAAGCGCCGGGGAACGTGTGCGGGACGACTGAAAACTTACCAAGCGCCGGGTAACCTGTGCGGAACCCGAACGGAAATGTGCCAAGCGCCACAGAACGTGTGCGGGACCCAACTAGGAGTGCGCCAAACGCCGGGTAACATATGCGTTGCCCATCTGGAAAAGTGCCAAACGCCACAGAACGTGTGTGGGACCCGACTGGAAGTGCGCCAAGCGCCAGGGAACGTGTGCGGAGCCTGACTGAAAATGCGCAAAGCGCAGGGGAGAGTGTGCGGTACCCAACCAAAAGGGCGCCAAGCAACGGGGAACGTGTTGGCGACCCAACTGGGAGCGCGCCAAGCGCCGGGGAAAGTGTGTGGGACTCGACTAAAAAGCGCCGGGGAAAGAGGGCGGGACCCACCTGGGAGTACGCTAAGCGTTACGGGTCGTGTGTTTGACCCAACTGGGAGAATCGGCAAGAGAGTGAAAATCGAAAACGCGGTTGCGTTTCATCCGTTCATCTAGTCGTTATTGGTTTCGGAAACCATGAATAAGGGAGACGATTAAAAAATGCCACCAGCACAAAATTCTCACGGTAAACAAAACTGATGATACCCCATTGATAAAGGGTAGGGTAAAAAAGAAATGAAGAGCGGTGTGTTGCATTCACACACCGTCCTCCTTTAGGCCCCGGTCAGAGTTGGTGCTATTTGCATCTGTAACCCACCGACTCCCCCCAGCACCCCCCAACAGCCCCCAGCACCCCCCCCCCAACACCCACCCGGTCGATACGTATGATTAAAATGAAGGTGTCAGGTCGAGAAAATCACTCGATGTATCCAACGAGATATGACGATGATTACGTGGCCAACAGGATTGCACCTGTTCAGAGAAATAGTGAAGGAGAACATAGTGAAGAAACAGAGGTAGCAGTGTGGACAGCTTTCTAGTGATACGCAATGTTTTACCATCGGCCCGCCCACCCGGTGATTTTCTCATCCGCCGTTATCCACGTATAGCATGGACATAGACCGCGTCGGATTCACCGAGTGATTTTCTCAACCTCACTCCATTATTTTAATCATACGTATCGACCGGGTGGGTGTTTGGAGTGTTGGAGGGATACGAGTGATTTTTTCAACCTTACCCCATCACATTGTTCATACGTATCGACCGGGCTGGTGTCGGCGGGTGGTGGGGTGTGGTGGGGGGGTGTTGAAGGGATACACCAGGTGATTTTTGCATCCCATTTCCAATGCTTTCTGTGTGTATCGACCGGGCTGGATACGTCGGCTCATCCAACTATGACCGGGGCTTTAGGGGCCAGTAGTTGAGGCTCTACACGGACTATAATAGAGGAAAACAGCACGACCGGTTTTCAAAATGTCACGGCATCACGCAGTAAACACGGAAAACTCTTGAGAGAAAAACCATTACACTTCCGTAAGAATTTTTGTGCCGGTGGCAAATCATGAACTTGTGAAAAAGGTGCGGACTGTGGTGGTGCTAGAAGGGGTGGGCAAGTGTTACGCAAGAGGGGTCTACTACACAACTGCATGAACATTTAAAAAGTCATATCTGAGGGCGTAATGTGCCTCTAAAGGGAAATCTTTGCTAAAATAAAGTGAAACTAGCGAGACCTAGCGAAGTTTTCGCTCAAAAAAATTTTCACGTCCGCTAGCTTTCTGAGGCAGATTATTCTGACAAAACGGTGTTGACTGCCTTCCGTATATCCGAAAGTTGCTGTCCGTATGGACTCTCCTGAGCAAAACTGGCTGCCGGACCTTTATAGCAGGGCGTAGGGTATAAAAAAGGTGGCATAAAAAAAGCAAAACATAAGAAGCCAGCGGTAGATCGTCGGTTGTTACCGGCATCTTATTTAGGACCCCTTCCTTCTGTAATGTACGCAAGCTATTATTCTCGCTCTACCATCCCGGTCATGTTGAGAAAAAAGCACTCGCATTTTAGATGTGGTTTCCCTTGTTGACCAACACCATGCCTTTGTTCTCAATAAATGAAATATGTCCGTTGATGTTTACGTTTTTGTGAAGCAGATTTTGATAAGCTCAGAAGTTCAACATATATAAAACTGGTTTATCGAAGTTAGTGAATCAAAATGACTGAGCGGTTGTATTGAGTGACGAACAGAGATGATGCGGAAATTGAGCTGCTGATTGTTTCGTCAGACTGGCGAGGAAGTGTCTCCAGAGTTTCGCGTACTCCTCAAAACGCGTTGCACGCTTCTCAAGATACATGATTTCCTATCTGTTTTCTTCGCTACACAAAGGCTAAGATTTCGCATGAAAAATTGAGAAAATCTCGCTGACTCAATTCTACTTTCTTCATGTCGTTCTGCACTTTTCCACTGCGGCCCTGCTAACTCTCTATGACGTCCTGCACATTCCCACCTGGGTCCTTAACACATTTCACGACGTCCTGCACGCACCTACTGGGGTACAGCACCCATTCCATGACGTCCTGCACATTCTTACTGGGAACCTGCGCACTTTCTATGATGTACTGCCCGACTCCATTCGGGTCCTGCACACTCCCACTGGGGTCCTGCCCACTTCCTCCGACGTTCTGCACACTTTCTATGACATTCTGCACACTCCCATTTGGGTCATGCAAACTCCCACTGTGGTCCTGCACATTTTCTCTGACGTTCTGCACATTTTCTATGACATTCTGCACACTCCCATTTGGGTCATGCACACTCCCACTGGAGTCCTGCAGACTTCGTATGACGTCCTGCACACTACCACTTGGGTCCTGCACTCTCACTGGGGTCCTGCACACTTCCTCCGACGTTCTGCACACTTTCTATGACATTCTGCACACTCCCATTTGGGTCATGCACACTCCCACTGGGGTCCTGCACACTTTCTCTGACGTTCTGCACACTCCCATTTGGGTCCTGCATACTCCCACTGGGATCCTGCACACTTTCTACGACGTTCTGGACACTACCACTGGGGTCCTGCACACTTTCCATGACGTTTTGCACAATTCCATTTGGGTCCTGCACACTCCCACTGGGGTCCTGCACACTTCCTCCGACGTTCTGCACACTCCCATTTGGGTCCTGCACACTCCCACTGGGGTTCTGCGCACTTCCTCCGACGTTCTGCGCACTTCCATTTGGGTCCTGCACACTCCCACTGGGGTCCTGCACACCTTCTGTGACGTCCTGCACACTCCCATTTGGGTTCTGCACATTTTCTATGACGTCCTGCACACTTTTTGTGACGTTCTGCACACTCCCAATGGGGTCCTGCACACTTTCTATGACGTCCTGCACACTCCCACTGTAGTCCTGCACGCTTTTAACGACGTTCTGTACATTCCCACTAGGCTCCCGCACACTTTCTATGACGTCCTGCACACTCCCACTGGGGTCCTGCACACTTTATATGACGTCCTGCACACTCCCACTGGGGTCCTGCACACTTACCATGACGGCCTGCACAGTCCCACTGGGGTCCTGCACACTTCCTATAACTACCTGCACACTCCCACTAGGGTCCTGCACACTTTCTACGACGTCCTGCACACTCCCACTGTAGTCCTGTACGCTTTTTACGACGTTCTGCACATTCCCACTGGACTCCTGCACGTTTTCCATGACGTCCTGCACACTCCCACTGGGGTCCTGCGCACTTTCTATGACGTCCTGCACACTCCCACTGGGGTCCTGCACACTTACCATGCCGGCCTGCACAGTCCCACTGGGGTCCTGCACACTTCCAATAACGACTTGCACAGTCCCACTGGGGTCCTGCACACTTCCTATGACGACCTGCACACTCCCACTGGGGTCCTGCACACTTACCATGACGGCCTGCACAGTCCCACTGGGGTTGTGCACACTTCCTATGACGACCTGCACACTCCCACTGGGGTCCTGCACTCTGTATGACGTCCTGCACACTCCCACAGGGGTCCTGCACACTCCCACTGGGGTCCTGCACACTTACCATGACGGCCTGCACAGTCCCACTGGGGTCCTGCACACTTCCTATGACGACCTGCACACTCCCACTGGGGTCCTGCACGCTTTTTATGACGTCGTGCACACTCCCACTGGGGTCCTGCACACTTAACATGACGGCCACCACAGTCCCACTGGGGTCCTGCACACTTCCTATGACGACCTGCACACTCCCACTGGGGTCCTGCACGCTTTTTATGACGTCCTGCACACTCCCACTGGGGTCCTACACACTTCCTATGACGACCTGCACACTCCCACTGGGGTCCTGCACGCTTTTTATGACGTCTTGCACACTTTCACAGGGGTCCTGCACACTCCCACTGGGGTCCTGCACACTTACCATGACGGCCTGCACAGCCCCACTGTGGTCCTGCACACTTCCACTGCTGTCCTGCAGACTCATCAAACCCGAGATTCTGTACGGCGTCCCGTAAAATATTACCGAAGACCTGTCGCCGTGATTAGAGCGTAGCACCTCTACCGCTGGATGACTCATAGAGGTTTTCATGACCCACGGCTAAATTTGCGCCCCACGGACAAACTCGGTGGCCCCGAGGCGCGCAAGAGGTGATTCAGGCTGATTTTTTGGTAATCGATGAGTGTCCCACCCACGCAAATGTTGGTACCATTTCATCCCTGTTTTGATCGGCCATTCCGAAGATTCACGGGAAAACACAATTACACACACACACATACATACATACATACAAACATCGGGACATAACTGCTTTAAGTATAAGGATTATCTAACTGTTTTGCTTTGCTACGGATTAGTATGATTTGGAAATGAAACATTTGTGAGAAACTCGTTAAAAGAAATGAAATGTCTTATGCTACTGATTTGGCATGGGACTGAACTTGGAAGAAGCGTTAAAAACCCAGTGAAATGATTCATCGTTGATTTGGCTGTGCACTTGTTTACTAAACAACAAAAATTGAGCGTGACATTGAAAAACCAAATCACGCACGTCTCTTCTGAAATGTTAACAAGCCTCAGGTCCTTGCAAAATTATGTTGTGTCTCCCACCTCAATCAATCAGAAATATTGTATCTCAAGCATTTCTAAATTATTTGACGCGTTCGCTTCCGATTGACTATCAATTAACGAAAGTGGAAATAACATCACGTAGTGTGCCTATGCAAATGTTGTCAACTAAAGGGAACTGCTGTCACACGAATACATAAATGCTCAGTAAGAAGTGCGCGATTTGGTTTTCAATGTCACGCTCAATTTTTGTTGTTTTAGTAAACAAGTGCACAGCCAAATCAACGATTAATCATTTCACTGGGTTTTTAGCGCTTCTTCCAAGTTCATTCCCATGCCAAATCAGTAGCATAAGAGATTTCATTTCTTTTAACGAGTTTCTCACAAATGTTTCATTTCCAAATCATACTAATCCGTAGCAAAGCCAAACAGTTAGATAATTTTAATTTTGTTTCGATTTCCGATTTCAGATTTCCGAAATTCAAAATTCTTACTCCGCCCATCCCTGACTGGGACTGAGAAAATGTCAAAGTCTGAAATGCAAGGGAAAATATACAGGTATTAGGGCATTCTATCTGATTAGGGCCTTTCGCGTTGCTGCAACGTGCCGAAAAGCCGAGTCTGGGACCGGAATAACAGATTATGTTCTTTAGTCAGACAAAAACGCTCTTTGAAGACCAATTTTTAGTTGTGATACAATCGATTGGAAATCGGTCTCTAATGACCGTTCTGAATCAGCTACAAAACTCGATTTGTTATGTGGATACCGGACTAGCTTTTCTGCACTTCGCAGCAAAGCGAAAAGCCCTAATTGGAATCCCAAAAAATACTTGTGATTTTATAATTATCCTGGACTTTGACATTTTCCAAGGACACCTTCAATTTCAGCGATCCTAGGCCTAGAGCTGTGTCCATAAAATTTTGGATACATTTTCAGTAGCGGACTGTCAATTAAATGTACATAATTGTAATTTGGGAGCCCTAACCTGCGCCTTGTGCCTTCAAGGCGTTAAAACAAGCTCCACCCTCCTATTGTAGCGCTCATCGGTTTTATTATTCTGTTAAATTTGTCTTCACTGCAGAAATCCATTGATAACATCACCTTTTTTCGCCATCAAAAAAGTATTTCCCTTAACACGGAAAGATCACCGAAAATCTGTTACAATTTCAAAAATGTACAGCGCGGGGGAGGCAAATGGCTGCTGCTCCATCTAAGGATCAACTGCTCTAGATCACCAGTTTAAGTTGAAATCTTACCTCAACAGAATCCTGACTGACTTTGATGTGTTCGTGTTGTGTACGTAGAAAAAGACCGCAAGTAGAGAACGGGTAACAAGAATACTAGAAGCAGTAAGAATAAGGTAAAAGAATACGCTGAAATAACCATACGAAATGAATAAAAGGGAGGATCAAGCCACAAGTGATGAGGGAAGGACAAGAAGAAATGAATCAATAAACTAAGGATGTGTTGTGTGCGTACGTGGAGGATGTAGACGTGTTCCCGCGTGTTTCGTAATCAATAAGGTGGAGAACAGCTGTGGCCCGGATAGCAACAGAATACCAACAGGAGTTGCCATTTCAACACAAACACAGGTCCAGTTCCTTTGGGAACTGCAGTTGGTCAGCTTTTGCCGATGGCGGAAGTGGGAGGAGCCAGTTCGGCTCGGGGCCTCGTATCGCCTGAGATGATAAACTATCACAGAGGTACGAGTGGCGTGTCAGGCCATTTATACTCCAACGACTCAGCCGCTAGTTACCCGCCTGAGGAGTAGTGCAGTGTTTAAACCAGCAGTCATTCCAAAATCAGTGTTAAAAAACGTACACTAGGGAAGGGAAAGTTTGCACCGACTGTATCTATGTATTCCTTGCGGGCTTGCGTAATCGAGCTTAAGTAATCGAGCTTTTATTGTCTGGAGAAAGGAAGGTTGGAGGAACCTTTGTCATCTCTTCGCACTTATGATCTGCTCTTTTGAGGTGTCTATACTTCTTGCTCAAAGGCATTGTACGCGCAGAAAACCGTATATTATTTTTTCATGTTTTTGTGTAGCTTGGCCTCTTTAGTGAACGAAAATGTAGAAAGGGCCCATGAAAAACCTTCATTTGTAAAAAAAAAACAATCGGATCACATTGTAAATACGAATTTGAATTTCGCGCCAAAATCATTCTTGAAGTTTTTCTGCTTTTTGAGGCCTCGTTACTGTCATTTTCGGAGTTTTTCTGCATGTGGAGTTCGTGCCGTAACTATTTTTCATGTTGTCTTACGGTCGCACCAACATTCTAGGAAAAAGTGCTAGATGACTGGTGAGAATTGGGGGCGGATCTTCATCTTTGACGCCTTCCAACCTCATTGCCCAACATTTTTGACGCGCCAAAGTTTACCAGTGTGGTCTAACGGGCTCAATCATGAAATTGAGCCTGAAAAAATGAAAATTGATTTCCACCGCAAACGATGCCTTTAAAGGCAGCGTACACGCTCGTAAACGTAATTGAGATAACTACGGAATTAGAATGGTATGGCACCGAACACAACGCTTACGCATTTTGAAGCTTCGAAAACAACCCACAATGACGCCACAGGAGTGAGAAGTTGGTCCCGCCCCTGTATCTGCCCGCCCCCTGTATTTGCCGTCTCCTCCAGAACAGGGGCGCTGGGCCATTTCCAACGACATCGATGTGTGTGGTTTACTTATTGTACATATTCCACCACTTACAAACGTCGCCGACGGTGGGAATGGCCCAGCACCCCTGTTTTGGAGGAGGACGCAAATACAGGAGGTGGGCAGATACAGGGCGGGGCCAACTTCCCACTCCTGTAGCGTCATTGTGGGTCGTTTTTGAAGCTTCAAAATGCGTTAGCGTTGTGTTCAGTGCCATATCATTCTAATTCCGTAGTTGTCTCAATTACGTTTACGAGCGTGTACGCTGCCTTTAAGCCGACTGTTGGGTCTTGAATATTAAGCAAAATTATCACTTGAAAATGTATAAAAAGTTCAATGCTGACAAAAAAATCTCATATAGTGTACGCTGAACACCCTTTATTGATTTTTGAAAATTTTCTGTTCTTTGCCCGTTTTTGAAGAATTTTTTCTGTTTCCTGTCTAACTGGATTTTCTGCTTTCTGTTTTCTGTTTCCAACAATATTTTTCCGCACATCCCTGATTGGTATAGTATTCACTAATCGTCTAGTCTTCCTGCTAATCGATTCACAGAAACCGAAAGACGCCTTCGCGAATGCCGGTCAACACGCTCGCGGACCGCGTTGGCGGGCAGTCTCATTCGAACAGGCTTCACAAGTCCCCGAAATGCCTGAGAAGCATCACAAATAGTTGGCTGAAGTTACTCAAATAAAAAGGTCAACCTCAGTGGGTGATTGCTGCTCCTTCCAGAAAATCCGCCGATGAGGATGGATCATCAGAGGATCAAAGTTAGAAAGTACGTGTTTCAAGACATATGTTTACTCTCGGCAGCGCATATAATGAACAGAAAACAAAGTCCTGCATCTTTCACAATTTGAATCATATTCCAATCGTGATCTGTTTCCTAACTCGGCTGACTCCCAAGAAATCATCTTTCGTCTGTGTGGGAGCTTTTCGGCAGGTGGTAAGGCACATACATGACGTGGATATGGTTGTTAGAGCAGCTCGTCGCAGGTTCCTAAAATACGGTAAAATGACCTGCGGCTATTACTCAACTTTATCTTTTTCGTGGAAAGGATTATGTCACCTATTCAAAACCATAGTGATAGTCGCCTGCATACCACACGCAATCACCCACAATAGATTACTTATGCAGTTAGCGACGTTGCTGTACGGCAGTATAGGATCCACAATTTCCCAGTAGATAAATAAGAAAGCAAAGTATAGGCCGTATAGAAGTAGCTGAAATTTGAGATGAATGAACTTGTCGAACCTCCAGGTGTCTTCAGTGAGTGACTCACATTGAGACTTAGCTTCCGCTCTGCTTTGCTAGTGCTTCTTCTCTGAAATAATTGAATATGTCTGGAGCAAAAAGTAGGTTAGCCGCTATTCATACCCCTCAACTCTAGCTCATTATGCGCGTGCGTGGCGCTAGAGTATGAATGGCATGACGCTACGCACGAGCGGCACGCGCGTAAGGGGCGGAATAGAGTTCCGCCGCCAAAAAGCGCGGCAGCATGCAATAGAAGAGTCTCGATCTTGTGGCGCAGCACGATCGATTCTCCTCCATTGCATGCTGCCGTGTCTCTCAGCGGCGGGACTCTATTCGGCCCTTAAGGGATAACTTATACTCCCGCCGCCAAGCTGCGCGGCGTAGTGTGCATTTCTATAATATTGATCACGCGGCGCGGCACGATCGATATGATGGGATTGCACTTTGCCGCGCCGCTCGGCGGTGGAAGTGTAAGCGACCTCTAAAGGTGTCCGCAGAGTTTAAGTCGTGGCGTTGCTCGCAGCGACGAACAGCACTGGGTGATGCAATATCGATTACATTCGGCGACGATCGCGACCGACGCGGCGTGAAGGGCGACGATGGGGCACCGCAGAGTGTATTGATGCCGCGACAGCCCCTACATCACTGCCAGCGAGCGGCAATCGACGCAGCGACGATAATGTTTCGAAACAATTTTGTCGCCGCGTCAAGGCTGACGCTCGGCGACCACTCGCCGGTCTCTGCAACTCTGCAGACCCCTTAACGCCCGCTCCACCACGGCGGCCACGGCGTGAAGACTTTTTTATAATATTCACTACCAGTCCATCATCGATTCCATTCTGTTGCATAATACCGCATATTCTCTATTGAAAGTACACCTCTATTCGATGTATACCTCCAATAGAAGCTTACCAAATCGAGAGGGCCAAAAATTCGAAGTGCATCCTCTTTTTGAAGTACGCCTCTGCTAGTAGTACATTTCAAAATAAGATAGAGAATAGAAATTTAGAATCTTGAACAGTGTTACAGCTTGGAAAAAACTATAATATTAGCGAGCGTGCAAGCGAAGACTCCATCGGACTCAAAAAGCCGACTTTTCAATGGTTTCTGATCGCGAAAATCATAGTCTTTTTTAATCTAAAATTCCACTAGGAGAATTTGAAAAAACGAGGCTGACAAACAGAAGTATGGTTTCCGCTCTCGGTTTAGTCTGACGCATGAACCAGGCGACTGGCCGTGTGGGGTTGGAGGCCCTACTGGAGAATGGGGTTTCGATTCGCGCGGGGTGATCAACCGTCGCAGCCCCGTCCTAAAATTATCACGCGAACCCTACATCCCCTATTTGAAGTACCCCTAAAACAGAGCTTTGAAAAATAGAAGCGTAGTTCTAATAGAGAAAATACAGTCTATTTAACTACTCCTGTTTGGTGTGTTTTGACGGACTGCGGACTTTGAACAATCCAGACGCCGGAAAGGTTTTGCGCTTCAAAATGCTTAGGTAAGCTCTAGCAAAAATGAAGTTGTTCAATGCACACGCAGGATGTTAGAATCCTTTCGCAGGATGTTAGAATCCTTTTCGAGAATGCGGCAAATGTTTCTTTCGTGAAGCGAACGGTGGAGAACTGTTATATGACGTAGGTGGGGTGACCCAATGGGTTGGCTGGACCACAAGATTTTCACCATCTTCTAGGCCGTTCTTCGTAGTACTTCCGTTCTTACTCTTCATAGAGAACCCAAAGTTTACGTTTTTTCGGCCAAAAAAACGGGCAAATTTTTTTGTAATGAACACTGCCATTAATTCGGCGTCGTTTCATCGCGAAATATGCTCCTGGGTACCCTGCTCAGAAAAATTAAAACAAGTTACTTGTAACATAAAAGGCCGAAAACAAGTTACTTGTAACATATCTGAGCCGATGTAAGTTACTTGCGACTTATCTCAGGTCATTTAAGTTACATGTCGCATATCGGCGGGATACTGCGTGCCGTGCGCCTCCGATATCTTACATGTAACTTAAATGACTTGAGATAAGTCGCAAGTAACTTACATGAGCTTAGATATGTTACAAAAAACTTGTTTTCGATTTCTGAGAGGATCCTGCGTGCAGTGCACCTCCGATATGTTACATGTAACCTAAATGTAACAATATAAGTCGCAAGTAACTTAAATTGGCCAACAAGATATTTCCAAGGTTGATATACGACGCACTCGCGGGGCCAGGCTTACGACAGGCATTGCTGTTGGTTCAATTACCCAAGTTTGAGGTGTTTGACGCTACACCAGCAGTGAGGGCCCAGCACAGCATTTTTTTGGCGTAGTGTGTGGTCTGGGACACGCCCTCTGCGTCGCTTGTCGCCTGCATCACGTGATGGCCACCCATAGTGGAAATTCAAATGTAAGTTACATGTAACATAAGTGTAACTTACCCGTAATATAAATTTAAGTTACATGTAATATAAATGTATGTTACATTTAATATAAATGTAAGTTACTTGATACATTCAAGTAAGTTACATTTATATTACAAGTAACTTGTTTTGATTTTTCTGAGTGGTAGGTTCTTGTTCAATGTACACATCTCTTATTTTTTCAACTGAGCTTAATTACGGGAAAAGTTCCACGTCTACATGAGATACATTTGAACCTTGTGGAGAAAGAACCAATCGCAGTGGATTTTTTAGCTAAAGCAATTATTAGGGGCGAGATTATTAAAGGCAGTGTCCATGATAAATCTCGTTGTTGAGTTTTCAGTGTGAAACACTACGCCGGCAGATGGGCGCGGAGTGAAGACTTCGTTTGCCCAGTACGCCTGCTTGGCCCGCCCCGCCCCTGTTCTTACGAGCTTATGGCGCCGCGGAATGAAGAAACAGCGAAGAAAAGCGCTCAGAATAAGCTAGAATAGCGGTTTCTAGCGTTCAGGACGCGGACGAGTCTACGCGCCCTGCTAGTTTACGCAAGCGCGCGCTAATGACGAAGTGTGCTAGCATAGATCAAGCTGGACGTGGCGGAGTTGCTTGGCAGTTCGCCATCGCGAACAACCGCGGCGCCGCAAGCTCGTCAGAACGGGGGGCGGGGCAAGCTTAGCAGGCGTGCTGGGCTCACGAAATCTTCACTTCGCGGACGTTTTTATCGATCTCTGGCTCGAGTTCGGTGCTTTCTTTAACCCTATCCCCTACAGCATCTACCAGCCTAGTGTTTCACAACGGAAATTCAAAAAGGGGATAATCGTTACCACTGCCTCTAAAAGAATCCATTTCGGTAGATTTTCCAGAGTGCGTCCAAAGCTCACAGTAGCATACCTTGCTTAGGAGCACGTGAAGTATTCGAGCGTAGCAGGTAACGAAAAACACCAACATTACGACAATTGCATAGTGATCTGAAATCAGTGGATTAGAAGCATTTCTAATTTCATGAGGCAATCAAGCTGCTAGAGTTATGTATTATTTGCAGGTACGAACTGCGATCTATCAGGTTGTCCGATAAGTTCTTGCCGTTTTTTTTATTTTTATAACTTTATTTTTAAACATAAAATAACAACAATTTAATCAATAATGTATTCTCCGTTGTTTGTTATGACTTGCTCCTGTGTGACTTATGACTTGTTATGTTATGTTATGTTATGTTATGACTTGCTCCTGTTATGTTATGACTGTTATGACTCGAAATTGCCACTTTTGAACTTCGCAAACCAATATCGAGCAGTTCTTTCAGCTATGGCACCCTCTCCGTATACGGCACAAATCTCTCTAGCATCTTCCGTGGCTTTGGCACCTCGGTTAAACGCAAAAAGTAGATGGTATCGAAAATGCTCGTTTTTCTCGACTTGACACTCCATTTAAATGCTCTAAAAATTAACAAAAACTAATGGAAACAAAAAAACAAATAGACTTTCTTGTAGAGCGAAAAATTCTCTTTCGAATAACACAAAACATTGTACCAAAAAATTTCATTTCGATCGCTAATTTTTTAATTTAAAAAAACGGCAAGAACTTATCGGACAACCTAATAAAATGTGGGACCTTCCAACGCATATGCTGGAAGCAGGTTAAGGCATCGTTCGCGTTGGAAATCACTTTTCATTTTTTTTAGACTCAATTTCATGAATGAACCCGGTAGACCGCAGCGGTGAGCTTCGGCGAGTCAAAAACGTGGGGTTATGAGGTTCGATGGGGTTAAGGATGAGGGTTAGCCACCAGTTCTCACCAGTCACCTAGCACTTTTTCATAGAATGTTGATGCGACCTTCAAACAACATGAAAAACAGTTAAGGCACAAACTCCACATGCCGAGAACTTGACAGTGACGAGGTCTCCAAATGTAGAAAACTCCAGAAACGATTTTGTCGCGGAATTCAAATCCATTTATACAGTGTGTTCCGATTGACTTTTCTCTACAAATGAAGGTTTTCCATGGGCCCCTTCGACATTTTCGTTCTCTAGAGAGGCCAAGCTACACAAAAACATGCAAAAAAATAATATACGGTTTTCTGCGCGTACGATGCCTTTAAGTGTGGTTCACTCTCTTCACTATTTCTGGGTAGCTTGAGCCTGATTCACGCAATTGTTTCGACATACCTATTTCGAAGAAAATGTGCGCTTGAGATAAACTATAATCATAATCCCATTCTAGATCGTACTTTGAAAAGAGAAAACTACTATAGGGAGTGAACTGAGTGGCAGCGTAAATTGGAAACATTGACGCAAAGATACAAAGGATCACCTGGAAAAAACAGCTTAATTACACTCTTATTCAGAACAAAAGTTATTTGGCAATTTGTGGACCTGGACGAAGACAGGTTTAGGAAAAAGCAAAATTAGTGGGGAATGGAGGGAGTAGCGTATGTACGTGCGCTTAACACCGGAACGGACCATGATGATTATCACTCCGAAATGACTTAAAGGCACAGAACACCCAAATAATTATTTTTAAGTTTAGATGCTGGCGTTGGAGAGAAACACATGCTGATCACTGTGGTTTCTCTTAAATCGTCCATGACCCCCTATGAGCAAATTATGGCTCCTTGAAGACAGCTATATTTTGAGGGTAAAAAATTGGTGGACGAGTAGTCTCAAGCCTGTCTATCTCTTCATTCGCAATCGTTGCACTAGATCGAGCTAGAATAAGGCGACAATCCGGCGATGGATTGAAGAACGAAGACTCTTTGGGAATTCATTTATCCATCTAGCCGATATAGAGTTCGAAAATTTGGTGTGAGGTGTGGCCCGCGGTGATGAGTGAAGGAGGTCGGGCCTGTGGTGGTCGCTTATAACTCGCTTATTTGGAGAATTTGAGATCTCGCCCTTGGCACGTGTTACACAGGAGGCGTTTCCTATGTACTTAATCGAATAAAAATAACAAAATTCATGTCTGAGGGTGTACTAAGCCTTTAAATCAATCATACTCTGATGGACTCTGTGGCATTTCTGAAGATAATGATAAGAAAACCCTTGTCCGGTTCCCTGAATATGAGCCCATGAATGGTATGCATCACTCACATATTGCCTCCATCCGTGGAACATTCGCCGTTCTACATCTGGATACGCAATCAGTGTCATTCTTTGCAGGGATAGAAGAACGGCCACAGAGTTCGACGACATCCATCCAGCTGATATTATGGCGCCAAGTGTCTCAAGAAGTTAATACTCAAACAAATCAATACTATCAGTGTGAAAAAGAGATTGCTCGCAGTCGAGCACACGTGATCGATCTTTGCTTTATTGTTAACATGCCCACGATGGAGTGTTTCCTGAGGCAGCATTTAGAATCACGGTAGCGCGCGCTACTACCGTTTTCGGCCTACTCTTCACGTCGGTATCTCATTCTTTGCACACCCCTTCTCCGCCTAGAGCCTTTGAGCTAGTTCTGGCGTACTTGGGTTTCTGACGTCTTCGTGTTGTTGTATGCCTATAGTGACTAAAGGTTGCAAAAAGCCCTCTCAAAAACGTCAGCTCTTCAAAAAAAGCCCATTTAAATGAAGCTTAAGACAAATTTGAAGTTTCCGCCGACATCAAGTTGGGATAGCTGCGCGAAGAACGCAGGGAACAGTTTTACGATTCTTTCCTTAAGTCACCAAGGACGCCATTCAGACGAGCGATCATTTTGTTCTTGAAAGAAGTTGAAAAGGGTTACTAGCATGCGTGCAATGCTGTCAGCTGCTTTCGATCGATACTGAACGTGAAATCGAGTGGCGTGTGCTTTGTGCCCTACGACGCGTCAACGCAAGATTGCCGTCAGCGAACACGGAGTTGTGTTCCTTGGAACAACGGATCGACGCCAACTCAGAACATTTAGAATAACTTGATTCCCAGCAATCTCTAACAGAATCAACTTTATTTCGACTAATTTAGCTTGAAACCAGTTTATTTCAACTAAGCATCGACTTCTGCCAGTGACTATCAACTACGAATTGACTTCAAAACAACTGTATCCCTACATTGCGCTAATCCACGAGGGAAAACAACTCGAAATCCACTTTGCCGGCCGATTAGAGAGGATAAAACGGTAGAAACAAGCTTTGATTCACATAAAGTACAATTTGAGTGCCGGTTTCGAAACACGGAAGATTCTCGATTCCAATCACTTCTTTACTCTCACATTGCTCCTGATCTGTTTCCTCTTATTTTCATATTACCTTGTTTCGTTTTTTCTTCTGATTCTTGTATTACAGTTTGGAAGTGCTGATCTTTTTCTGTGTAACCTTTTTTTGAGCTCTCAGCCAAACCTGATGGCTTTCGAACCGAAATTTGATGAAAAATTTATAGTACACACTAGTCGCATTCCCTACTATTCCCTCTAGCTGAACACCAATGCTGTCAAAGTTATATGGGCTTTTTGAACATTTTTAACCACTTGGCTGAATTACCTTTTTCATCAGTTTTCGTCGCAATCCGATTAATCAATGACAAAATGATTTTTTCGAGTAGGAACTTGCGAATTTTAAATAGCAGCAATGTTTAATTTCAAGACCTTTTCCTTAAACAAAATCAATAATCACGTTCTATCAAAAATTCTGCGAACGCTATGTTTCACCCATCTACATGGCCCTCGAAAGGTTCGAGTGTCCTGTCATATTTAGGAGCTTCGGCGGATTGAATGAAAGGAAGTAGACGCACCCAACGATCTCAGTTTCAAAAATTTCCTCTCGAACTCGGCATATAACTTAGGAACTATAGAAAATGGTGTGTGCTTCAAAACAGTTTAGCAGTTTATCACACTTTGTCAAAATTCCAAAATTGATGAAGTCGAGGTAACTTTAGTGAGACCTATGATAATCGGTTTTTTCCATTTTCCCGTTTTTATTTCTCACTATGCACACGTCGAAGGACGGGGGGGGGCTAATTAGAAACTCCGTGAAAAACTCCATGGACAGCAGTGATAGCGCAATAAATCAGTCCTCCATTTCGTTTAGATTCTATGAAGTTTTTCTATGGATTTCAGAGTTGGAAGTCGCATATCGTTAAAAGGAGGAATCTTTTGTTGAATCCGTGGGAGTACATATCGTGGGTATTCGGTGCTGCTGAATTGACGTTTGATATTCGATCGATGCAGGACACTCAAAAATACCTTCAAAAATCCAAATGCAGAAGTAAACATACAAGGGAAGTGTTTAGAGTGGTAAACGCATCAGCGAAAACGACTAGAAGCAACTCCATCCCGAATAACCCGCGTATCCGAATTTTGAGTAAAATCTGAGACTTTGGTCAAACTACCGAATACCCACCCACCGCAATCTTCTCTAATCTTCCAAAAATTAATAAACGGACTCCAGATGCGTGTTTAGCTCTCCAAATAACTCTTCGGTAAACATTTTAGGCCATTTCTATCGTAGCGTTCCGAAAACCGTCAAAAGTCACATTTTGCCCTCAAATTTTCCCCCGACTGGGGCTTTGAACGGATTTAGTCAAAAACTTTAAAAAATCGACCAACAGACCCCAGGATCGTGATCAGCACCTCAAATTCTCAACCTGGAAGGATTTTTAGTCATATCTGGAACTTTTTCTAAAACCGCTTCAAAAGCCCTCTAATTGGTATGAATGAACGCCCAACCGAAAATCCGTACAAGTCCGAAACGCTATCAGTCTGTACAAGGTTGAAAAGTGTGCCTTCAGCCAAATTCAGCTCAGGGAGAGGGTAGTTTTAGGCGCTGAACACAATTATGAGGTCCATTTCCGGTTTTTCCCAAGACTAACGCGCTTTTTGGAAGCTACAAAAAGCACAAAATAACCTTTCCAGGCTTGTAACTTCGTGGAACCTGCAGCTCGGGGCGGGATACTGTAAGATAAGGCCTAAGATATACTAAAAAAACATATAATTTTACAGATGCGTTTACCGCCATAAACACTTCCCTTGTTAAGGACGCAACTTCTTACAAATCTGAATTCGGAATCAGCTCCTGATTTTGCATGTTTCCATTGTTCGTTCATTGATTTGCGTTTATTTGAAATTGTCATGGTTTTCTGAAGGGGTTCGGGCCTTACCGCGTGGCACAGCTCGCTAGCGGATCATTTAGAGCCCGTCAAGTTCTAGGCAAGTAGGTTTTCGACCAAGCCGAACCGATTCAGGCAATGAAAACCACCTGCTTGATTTTTTCCTGCTCCATTCAACGACATCATAGATCCTACGCGAATGATCTGATTTACTGATCTTGGGTGCAGTGTTGTTGAAGTTTTCACCTCTTGAAATGATCAAAAATGACTAACAAGGGAAGCATACAAAACGTATGTCGGATCTGCGAAACGAATTGTATTGCTAGTATCTCTTGGGCGTCTGTAGTGAAACTGCGCAGTACCCCGTCTCGAGCCGCTGGTTCCGGAAAAGTTATAAGCTCAATACGATTGTTTTTCGTGCTTTTTATCTTCCAAAACGTTCAGTAAACTTTCGACAATCTGGAAAGGTCCTCATAATCGTGTTCATCGCCCCAAAACAATACTTCTGATGAAAATTTTGCTCAGATACATAGATAGTGTTTTGGACTTTGACGAATTTTTGGTTGAATATGAATTTTTGGTTGAATGGTTATTTGCATCTGATAGAGGGTTCCAAAAGCGCCTATTTTCCAGATTTGACTGAAACCCTTCAATAAAGAACTTCTTATTGATACAAGTATCCGCCCAATCAAAAATCTGTTCAAGTCCAAAACGCTATCATTCTGCACAAAGCTCGGGAAATGTGCTTTCACCCGAACTTTGCTCAGGGTGTTAGCTCATTTCCCGAACTTTGTGCAAACTGATAGCGTTTCGAACTTGAACGGATTTTTGGTTGGGTGGTTACCTGTATCAATAAGGACTTCTGAAAGCGCTCCAGAAAAAATGTACCAGATTTGACCTAAAATTCTTGAAGCGGATTTTTTCGGATTGCTGATCACGAATCTGAGGTACATATGTACATATCTTCGTCGATTCTCCAAAGTTTTCTTCTTATTTCTGCTCAAAGCTTCCCAGCGGGGAAAATGGTGGGGCCAAAACGCCACTTTTGCGATTTCCGAATTTCTTCGATAGATGTACCTCGAAATCATTCTCTGATGGTAATTTTATGTGCTTAACACGAATGTGAGGTCCATTCGCCGATCTGCGGTAGATTACTGATAGTATATGGTTGTTTGATCAAGGTCTCAGGTTTGACTCAAAATTTGTGTGCGGGGGTTATTAGGGCGGTGAACACGAATTTGATGTCCATTAGCCGATATTCGAACTATTAAAGTAGGCTTTGCCCCTGAATGGCATATTACCTACCGTAACTTACAGTGAACTTCAGAATTTCGACAAACAGACCCCAAATTCGTTTCCAGGAAACTAGAAAAAACACCCTAAAAATTTTCTGGTGGGTACCTACCTTTTCGCGGAACTTTAAAAAAGCTCATATTTTCTGAAACCAGCTGCTTGGGGCGGGGTAATGCAAAGATCTACTACAGACGGACAAGAGATACTAAAATACAATTCGTTTAGGCAGATCTAACCTACGCATTATATGCTTTCTTTGTAGGGATGCAAAGATTATGAGTTCATCTCAACAACACAGATATGGTTTGTATCATCACTCTAGAAAGCCGCCACGCAGCTATCATCTCGCTATTTTGAAAGCGGATCGGCGGTGTCTCCGTTTCTACCTATGTGTCACTAAATTCCTCTGGGATAGTACGAATGTGGCAGTGAACACAACAAAGCTAAAGAGGAGAAAGAATTCATGAACGCATGTAAATCGTGATGCCTGATGGACAAGATCGAGCAAAACTGCTTTCAATCAACGAATGCGTCAAGTGGCGCTAGTAGGGTACTTGAGTACAGTATTTTCTCTTTTGGAAGTACATAAACTTCCAAGTTTCAAGCCTCTTTTTGGGTTTACTTCTATTAAAGGTACGCTTCAGGTAGATGGTGTACTTCTATTTTTCAGCTTCATTTTTTGGATCTCATAGTGGATCTTTTCATCGAAAAACTGAGAGTTTCATCGAAAATCCTTTATCATGAAAAGTCAGCCATTTACTTCCGATTGAGTCGTCGCATGCACACTCTTTAATATTATCGCCTTCTCTAAGCACTGCTGAATCTAAATTTCTATTTTGACCTCATTCTGGTGTTTACTACTAATAGGGGTTTACCTCAAGAAGAGTGTGCACTTCTATTTTTTAGCCATCTCTTATTTGTGTACTTCTACTAGAGAAAATACGGTGGGTATGTCTTTTATTGCTGCAGAATAGTGATCCTGCTGAGCATCAGATCTTTTCCCAAGCAACACAGATTTTATAAAGTGTATCTATTTTGAATCAGATTTTATAAAATTTATAAAGAGGCTGTAGAATTTTATTAGGTTGCAAACCTTTCGAAAAACGGCTGAATCCGGTCCCAAAAAGTTCGATACCTCTTCTGGATGAGCTTTCCACTCTCTCCTTTGCTATATTCAGGTCATAAATTTCTGTCTAACATTTTAGACCGCCGTAGTTTACAAACCACTGAACAAGTCACGAAACGTTAAAAACATCAAGTTTTGCTTATCTGTGTACCGGTCCATGAACTATCTAATCTGAAACCAGTGCAATTTTTGCCATGTTGGTGCTATCCCTCCTCTGTTACCATGTTCTCCGATTTCGTATTAATTTTTGTGTTTTTTCGCTATCCTTGAATGATGCTCTTTTAGGTTGTGCACTATTCATTCACATGATCCTCTCTAGATTTATATGTAGCTGCCGTCTTTGTTCCCCTGCATGAGTTGTTGGGATAAACAGATTTGTGCATTTTTTAAGAATAATTATTTACTGTGAGGCCTTCTAAGAAACACTGTACCACCAGAACGGTGTTTTTCAGGAGTTGCAAGCCGTATCTCAGTGTTCGAAACATGGGATAAGGTTTGAGAATCCTAGGAAATACTCATCCCTACATTGATTCCTAGCAGTTCTCACTGCTACGAATCAATGCAGCGATAGATTAGTGTTCCTTGGGTGGATCGGAGTGTTGTTGACAAGTCAGCTACATTCTGCTGTACGGGATCAACAACTAGATAACAACATAAGGCTGATAACTCGTTATAAAGTTGTTCTTACAGTAAGATCAATTATTGGTGACAAGTTGGTGAATCTCAAGTTGTTATCCACGTAAGAACAACTATACCGTGGTTCGTTACGGCGACAAGCAGAAAGTTGTTCTCAAAGTCGAAATCAAGTAAACGAAAATCTTCTGAGAAGGCCGGCCCTCGAGCCCAGGAAGCCCTTTTGAGGTAATCAGATCTTCATTCAGAGGTGATTTTGATACTCCAAACGTTCTTAGTGACATTATTATGGCCCACTAGTCCGAATGAACGCAAAAGCTGAACTTCGGTTTTCATCGTGTACGATGTCTTTAAAGGCAGTGGTCGCGATCAAATATGCTTGTCTTCTTTCCTCTCTGAGCCCTTTTCTCGGTTTCGAGTAGTAGGACCTATGAGAAAAAATCGCGAATAAACCGCTGTTTTGGGCCAAATTTGAAGCCTGAACTTTCTTGTCTTTGATGGTGCACGAGCCCAGCCCACATCATCGGCATTGATGATCTCTAATATGAAGAACATCAGCTGGCTTGAAATTGAATTTCAATCAATGAACATTACTCATCTAATCAAAAACATTGACTGGAGTGTTGCTCTTATTGTTCAACTGTTTTTGTTAGGTAAATTTGCATTTATTTCTTTCTTTGAATATCGTTGATTTTTGACTGCTCGGCGTGAGACTACGATCTTTTTGGGCGGCGCTGTCCACGTGTGTACGAAACGGCATCTTTGGGTCCTAGAAGCTCTAGTTCTAGCCCGCTTTTCACCGCGCTACCTTCATAGTTTTCAGCTGTTTTCGATCTAAGCTGATTTTTGTACTTTTTACGATAACGTTTTTCATCGTGACCACTGCCTTTAATACCACCTCTGCTCATCGGCCATCATGCCACCTATCGTCGATTTTCGGACCCCACATGAAAAATGCTAAAGTGCACACCGGTGGCTTTCTATTTCCTGACTCTTCCTATTGTGAGTGCTATCTCCATGACTATTTTTTTGTCAATCGCTTTAGTTCAGTGGTTCTGACGGTTTCGAGATAAAAATGCGACCCAAACGTTTACTAAACAATCAGGGAAATAATTCTTTGTAAACGGTAATACGACACAATAAACAACATTTATTTATTCTACGAAAAATTGGTGAGTGATCAAGTGGGAGGAATCAGATCTTTTTCACGGAAGGAATAAAAGCAGATTGGCAATAGCGGATAAACGTGGGAGACCACTAAAGTTAGGGGAGGTCTTGAAGATCTCACCAGACTAGCCGAGAGGCTCGCAGACGCCTCAATCAACCTAACCACGTCCTAGCAGCACTCAATTCAACTTATAGAATGGCCCTACGCGCAAAAAGACAGCCTATAAAAGCCCAGTATGCCTAATGCAGCCAAATACGGACGAGTAGAGAAGGATGAGCAACGTGGAACGAAAGCAATGCACAGTTTCACAACGGCACACGCCGGATTAGACCCCCAGCAGCGAGCTGCAAACACAGACTCAGGCAATGGGGCGGACTTATCGTGCACAGAAATTGCTGAACAGTACTTACCGCGCTCAGGAACCGTTTCTACTGCGAGCGAAAATCCAAGCATTACTGATCGCGGACAAGTTGCTTTTGCTCGATATCTTCGCGCTGTGTGCCCAACAGAAGTGCGGACTTATCGCGCGCAGCTACTGGTAAGTAGAACTTACCGCGACCATAAATCGTTTCTTTCGCGTACATCAATGTAATTAGGGCTGATCGCAAACGACCTGCATCGTTTTCCGGCTGATCGCGAGCAACGGCACATATCGGACTGACCGCGACCCCGCCTCCTCAGACAATAGCAGGCCCCGGGCGCAACCTTCTCCGCCTTTCCCCGCCCACTGCAACCGAAACACAGAGCAGTTGATACTCGAACTTGCGGTGCGTTTCGGTTGTGATTGCAACGTGCAGTGCGTTCAAGTTGCTCTCCGGGCCACATGCGTTGACTGACGCGCGCATTTCGAAATTGGATGAATCAATTGAAACAAGGAAGAGCATCTGGGCTTCCTGCGATTTTGAGCGGGATTCTAATTGTTTCTCTTGTGGGGCTTGTAATGGAATTACTTTGCTTCATTTGTGCTCAATATTCGACCATCCTAGAATTCACTATATTATTCATATTTGTGCAATATTAAGACTGCATTCAAAAAATGAAACGTTAACATGACTTTTCGTACGCATTTTGCAAATATTCATGGAGGGAATGGTTTTCATTGTTAGCTTTGAATCGTTCAACGAGATCATTAGAAGGACTGAGAAAGGGCGGTTGTTATCAATACCTAATAATTTCAGGGAAATATACCTAATAGTTGGAGAGGGTGAAATCAGAAGATTAACGGGTGAAGTTGTGAGGGAAATTGTGACGGAATCAAAATTCTGAGCAGCGGAAAGTGTATTAAGCTTAAAGGTATTTCATAATCAGCACTAGCTTAGAAAAGGGACAATTGAGGGTCATATATATCCAAGGAAATTCAGTAGGGTGGGGTGATTCGGTGAATATGTGGAAATAGTTGGATTCTTCCGTGAAAAATCGATTAGCTAAAATGGGTGCGATAATCGATCAGCGAAGCGTCTGAACCACTTCGAGGTATCCATTTTCGCAACTGTGTTACTATTATCGGTTTATAGAAAGCGCCCGGGGCGCAACCATCTACGCTGTATGATATACTGTGACGTCATCAGCCGACAGTTGCGCTCAGGGCGCTGGGTGAATCAATCTCGTCGGTAGCACCCGGAGCGCAACGTATGCGGCCTGGATCGCAACATATGTGGCCCGGAAATTGCCAAATTTGTCACCCTGAGCGCAACATGGACGCGGCTCCGGGTGCATTCGGGGTGGGCTCAAGGCCTGCTATTGCCTGAGTCGACTACGATGCACTGTTTTGTGGGGTAAAACGAGATCGTAGGTACCCAAGTTTGAGATACATCTAGTATCTCCTTGGTTGCACTAGCGGGAGTACACTCTGTCCCTGCCAGATAGAGGACTTTACGCCCACAGGTCCTTGATTTTGGTCCTAGGCTCCGCCTAGTTGTATTATAATTAATAACAAAATTAGACAGATTTTTCGCGGTCGAGCTTTTTTTGTCCTGATCGCGAGCCATTTTAGAGCTGACCGCGCGCAGAAGCAGCAGGCTGACCGCCGTTGACCCCGCGTTTGTTCCTATTCGGCGCCGCGATAAGTTCGCCCCATTGCCTGAGGAAGAGAAAGAGCGAAACGAGACCTGCCCGAATCCAACGAGCGGGAAGATGATTACTGAACTCGTTGCTCCATTTCGAGTCATCGATGTTCCTTCGAACCCGCTCATTTCTGCGTCCTGCAGACTTCCGAAGCTACCGTACCCGGCTAGCTCACCCCACGGCCACTGCTCCATCCATTAAGGCCTCCTCAACGCATTTTTTTCATTTCCTTTTTTCATGAAATCATTAGTGGTAAGTATTTTCTCTTATTTTAAAACAACAAACAAACGAAACAACAATCTATTCTACACTTATCGACAACTTCCGGTCTGTGTCTATAAATAGCTATCGGTGTGATGCCATCAATCATTTCTTCATTCTTCTTTGTCGACGCTCCAAACATTTCTTTTTTACTCGCTGTTTGTTTAATTACACCTTTCTAGCCTTCTCTACGTATTTGCGCTTAGCAATGTTTTGTAGTTGCGACACTAAACATAGCCACACTTGAGGTTCACGTGAAATTCATAGAAAGAAGAAAGGGTGCCAGTTTTTTTTTCAGAATCTTGGTATTTGTGCTCTATGTACCTTGAAAGGTTGTAAGGAGACAGAAGAACGGCTTACCAATCGAATGCCCAATTGTTTCTTCGGGCCCCGTCATAGTCGGCCAAAGGCTCGACCGAGCCGCCCGCTACCGTCCCTAGTGAGCTTGAGCCGTCTCCTCTCCCGTTCGAAGTGATGCATCAACGTCCTGTGCCCTCACCCCCCCCCCTCAGTAAGCCAGCTAATCGAATAAGCAGGCATACCCATGCGCTGGCTCAATCCGACCTCAAGGAGGAATTTCGCACCTCAGTGAGCAATACATTGTATACATATCGACAGAGACGGCCACAGCCGGATAAGAACAGACCAGGCGGGTTCAGTCTGGCCTGGTGGGGTCAACCTGAGTGAAGAATGTCTTACATGGGCATGGACCGCGACGGCCACAGACGGCACATTCGTGTTCAGTCCGGCCACAATGGGTATATTTCTTACACCCGATTTGCAGGATATGGATGCTTATCATCCGGACTCGCTACAGCCGATCAGCCGACTATAATGGGGGCCTACGGGATGAGGCTCCCGACAATTGAACTGGGAGTTTTGTTGGTTCGCACTACTTTTATTGCCCTCTCATGTTTTCCTAGAGCGCTACTTCCCCGTCCAGGGAAATAAAGGAGTGTTGAATTCAAACTCAGCCTCTTGCACGTGTTCTTCAGGCAATGCGCACTTGTAGGACTGTCGCTTTCGAAAAAGCTCCGAGTTATAGCCGTATGTCTACGTAAGTGAGTAAGTAAGACGTTACCGAGTTTTACCAGAATACAGTTCCTATGGAAACAAATTTTCTTATGTCGAGTAAGATACAAATATTCAACTTCTTGGTTTATTTACATTTGTGTAAATGTAAATATCTGCGTAGAAAATGAAAGGATGAAAGGCAAGCACTTGAACCATGAAGTAAATAATTAACACGAGGATTGAAGTAGTATTATATTAATTTGTCTCGATTTCAGCTGACGTCAATCAGCATCACGGCAATTTCGAAGTTCAAAGCCAGGACATCCTGTGAGTGGGAGCTATGGTGTTTTAGCGTGGGAAAAATGCTGCCACTTGCTGTCAGTCAGCTTTGTAATCAAAAACCTTCTCTCATCTTGCCACTGTTGAGCTCGAGAGGCCGTCTAAAGGAGCATGGCAGAGCAGATTTTTGCTGAGCATCGAGTGGCTTCTTCCCTTAGGTCAATGGTATACACTTTCGCAAGCGACAGTCGTAACATTTAGCGCAAATCTTGCCGGGACCAGCATCGAAGCGACGGCACTGGCCACCGTAGGAACAGTTGTCGCGTGTCCGTCGCAGCGACGTGTCGCTGAGGGCTGATATCCTGCAAATGTAACGATGCCTATCGTTTGTGCAGCGCACTGCGACCGCCTATTGAGGAGCCCTTAAAATCTGTCGATGTCGCAGTGCGCTGCACAGCGACAATGACAATGGCAATGACAGGCATCGGCACATGTGTAGTATGTCAGCCCTCCGCGGCACGTACCTGCGACGGACGCGCAGCATGTGTTCCTACGATGGACAGTGCCGTTGCTCCTACGCTGGTCCAGCCACGATTCGTGCTAAATGTCATGACTGTCGCTCATGACAGCGACAAAGTATACCATATATCTCAAAGGGCGGGAGGCGGTCGCTGTCGCTGTGCAGAGCGACGCGACCGAGTGCCGCGGAAGTATACCATCAGTCTTATGGCCGGGATCTTACTTCCCGCGACCAGCGTTTGCGATAGTGCACATCAGGCATCTCGACTCTCGGTCGATATTGGAGGTAAACACTGCGTCGAATCGCTAATTGCTGGAAGTATGATCCAGGCCTATCTCACGTATTCGAAGGAACTGAGAGCTCACACTTGGCAGGCGTTATACCAGGTTGTTCAATAAGTCTTGTCGTTCGATAAGAAAAACACAATTTTATGGTTCAAAATGCACTTTATTATTCAGTATAATCTCCCTGAACATCAAAACACTTGCTCCAACGATCCTCCAATCTGTGTATCCCACCCCTGCAGTGAGAATCCGGAAGGTCTGCAAAATACGCTTCAACAGCCGCTATGACCGCTTCATTTGATGAAAAACGCCTGCTTCGCATAAATTTTCTAAGTTCTGGAAACAAATGGAAGTCGATGGAGGCCAAATGTGGTGAATACGGTAGTTGATACAACAATTCGAACTTTAATTCATGGATTTCAGGCATTGTTAAAATGCTCTTGTGACACGTTGTATTGTTGTCTTTTTCACAAATTTTTCCCTTCATCTGGTCCAAAAGGTTGCAATAATACTCAGAGTTAATGGTTTTATCAGTTTGCAAGTATTCCACAAACAAAATTCCTTTCGCATCCCAAAAAACTGATGCCAGAACCTTCTTGGCCAATTTCTGGACACGAACTCGTTTCGAAGCCGAACAACCAGGTTCACCCCACACTTTAGCCTCTTGTTTTGATTAAAGGCAGTGTTCACGATAAAAAATGTGTTTCAGTTTCCGCTAGGAATGGGTAGTGGAGGGGCACACTGTAACGTTGACGTCGAAAGAACGCATGAAAACGAGCCAGGAAGAGCCCCAAAAGAGCCCGAAGTTGCAACTTCGAGCGCATTGAAAACCCCGAAAGCGCATCACACGCCCACCGACGTGAACAAATGAATGCTCGAGATCGTGAGATGAGCGATAATTTCCACTCATTAGCCCCGCTCTTCCCTTCATTCTCAACTTCTCTCTTTACTCAGGTCAGCTCGCATACATCGGCTGCAAAAGACGCAAGTTACAAGCCTCGGACAACTCGTCCACAATGTTTCCTTAGCTCAATCTTTGAGGGAGCATAACTCCGTTCCCAGAAGGTCTTGTACTATTTCAGAGACATCACTGAAATCAGCATGGGGCCTTTTTCGAGATAGGCGGAAAGTCAGAGAAACGATTTTTATCGTGAACACTACCTTTAAGGGTCATGGTGATAGACCCAAGTCTCATGCAGAATGATGAATCGACGCAAAAATCCACTTTATTCTTTTTAAAACGCTCCAAATGTTGGTTTCTTCTACGATCAATTGAGAACTTCTTCGAAATTCACCTTTTATTGGCAATATTTCGGTGTATAACACGCTCCAAATGTTGCTGAGAAATTCGGATTCGAATGTGTTTTTGTTCCATTGTTAGCGAATGCGCACCCATTGTGCACACAGCTTTCTAAAACCCAAATTTTGACTTAAATTATGGCTCACACTGCCTATTTAGATGTGCAGAGCCTCTACTAAATCTCTCAAAGTCAATCGACGATCTTCCAAAACCATATCCTGTATTTTGGCTATGATTCCTGGTGTTGATGCGCTTTTCGGACGTCCTTCACGTGGATCGTCTTCCAG
The DNA here is from genome assembly GCA_029168955.1 of Aplectana chamaeleonis. Lineage (NCBI taxonomy): Eukaryota > Metazoa > Nematoda > Chromadorea > Rhabditida > Cosmocercidae > Aplectana > Aplectana chamaeleonis. The sequence goes on along the minus strand of JAPDOI010001678.1, from coordinate 100,251 downwards.
GCTTGTACGACCACGTTTAAATTCAGCAACCCATCTTTCTACTGTTCTAATTGTAGATGAACAATCATTATACACTTTTAACATTCGTCCGTGAATTTCTTTTGGTGCTACACCTTCCAAAAATAAGAAATTTATCACTGCACGATATTTAATTATTTCCATTGCTGTGACACGCGATACTGAATGGCTTGTAAACAAAGAATGAATCGACAGATTGAAATGAAACTTCACATACGTTCATATGAAGAGTGTACCAACAAAACAAGAAAAATTGGGCTAGTAGCAACGCTTCTCTTATCGAACGACAAAACTTATTGAACAACCTGGTATTGGATGGGTCTACTTCACAACTATGTGGGAATCCTAGATACCAACCCTGAGGTTAGACTGCGCCTTTGAGGATGCTGAGCTCCTGTTGTCTCTTTTCAATCTCAATCTCCAAATCATTACCCTGTTCATCACTGGCGGCACATCAAGATTGAATGTTGTGATGACTCCGCTTATAAAATGCATTAGTAACTGAGTAGCATCGAATGTCATCAGCAGCAACATAATGCGATATACCGTCCCGTATTTGGAGTTAGTATAATTGTGTATTCCCTAAAAGTGCCCATGTATAGTGTTATGGTGAGATTGACTATGTCGGCAAGAGTATTAGACATGGACCTACTATAATAGTAATGAGGCAGAGAATTAATAGTAGTATAGACAACGTTGCCGTGATGATTCCAAATATGGCATGATACTTCTGATAGATCAAGAGGTCGTAGCGATCTGTATCACCCATTAAAGCTGCAAAAGAGTCGCACTCTACAGGGTTTGATGGAAGGAATAAGGTAAAGTGAGCGAAGAGAGTTTCGAAACTATCAGTAATTTGGTGGGTGGTTTTGCTATCAACAAAAGCTAAAACATCTGTAGGAGAGTTCAATGGTGTGAAGATAGCCGATGAACTGCAGGAGGTCTGTTAACGACACACTTCTCAAACAGTAGACTTTCGAGCAATGATCCATGAGGACTTTAAGAGACGGACTTTCGAACTGCATTCCCACAGCTGTAGAGCTAGTCACACGTTGTCTAACAGTTAAATCCCAGGGCGGCGCTGGAGAGGCGGAGCCGCGCATGGAGCCCTCATCAACCTTTTTCCTAACAGTGAGCGCAGGAAAACAAGGCAAGATAGGACTTAGAAATGAAAGAAATGGATATGCGGAAGGGAGAAACTGAAATGGACACATTTGTTACCTGTTATTTTCATAGTACAAAAAGGCTCACACGTAGCCATTATTAGCTTTACAACTTCTTGCTTCTCACGTAATCGCAGATGTTCACAAGGTGTGCCGTAATTATAGGTGATCCATAAATGGTCTGTGTGCGCCAAATACAGATTCTAAATCACAGGGCAATCATAAGGAAAATTTTGCGCCGATACTGCTATATATTTTGCTTACTAGGGAAGAGAAACTGGTCGAAATTGCATTAAAGAACATACCAGTCACTATACTTCCGACTGAGTTTTCAGATCTATGTACTTTTCAGCTGCTGAAGACTCTTCTAAACAAAGTTATGGAGATTTCCCCAGTCGGACGCTAAGGTAAGGGTACACCCATAAGGCTAGTTTCTGAGTGTCTCCAAAAGACCGTCAAGATTTTAGCTGGATGGACCGCATCCATACTGTCGCTATGGTCATCGAAGTCTGCCAGGAGTACTAATTACCTCTAGTTCTAACCTTCATCGACTACGAGAAAGTCTTCGACAGCGTCGAAACGAATGTCGTCCAGTCAACTTAAAGGCACAGTACACCCTCAGATATGAATTTTGAGATTTTCATGTAATTACGTAGAAGACCCCTCCTGTATAACATGTGCCAAAGACGAGATCTCAATACCTCCAAATAAGTGAGATATAAGAAACCACTACAGGACCGACCTCCTTCGCTCACCACCATAGGCCCGACCCCCTAACAGATTTTCGAGCTCCATAGCGGCTTGATGGATGGATGAATTCTAACGAGTCGTCTTTCTTCAGTCCACTGCCGGCCTGTCTCCATATCCTGGCTCGCTCTCGCGCGACGATTGCGAATGAAAAGGAATACAGGCCCGAGACAACTCGTCCACCAATTTTTCACCCTCAAAATCTAGGCATCTTTAAAGAGCCATAACTCTTTTTAAATGGAGTCGTGGACGATTTCAGAGATACCTCTGTGATCAGCGTGTGACTCTTTCCAAGATAAGCATAAAATCTGAAAATTATTTTTTTGGGTGGCCTGTGCCCTTAAAGGCACAGTCCAACCTCGAAATTGGTTTTCTGTTTTTCTGATTATATTGAAAACGGCTCCACGCTGATTCCAATAATGTCTCTGAAATCGTACAAGACCCTCTACGAACGGAGTTACGGCCCCTCAAAAATTGAGCTACGGAAGCATGGTGGACGAGTTGTCCGTGGCTTGTAACTTTGGTCATTTGCAACTGATGCACGCGAGCCAACCTGAATGGATAGAGAGGCTGAGAATGAAGGGAAGAACGGGGCTATTGATCGGAAATCGTCTCTCATATCGCCACTGTTGAGCTCGAAAGATCGTAAAAGGGGCGTGCCAAAGTGGCTTCCGGATGTGGGCGCCCCAGGGTGGCTTCCTCCTATATCTCGCTTGTTCGGAGGAATTGAGAGCTCGCACTTGGCTGGTGCTATACAGGGTGGGTCTACTTCACAACTACGCGGAAATATCAGATTTCGTGCCTGAGCTTGGACTGTGCCTTTAAGTCGATCAAGTGGTGGAGCCGTTCTATGTTAGAACGCTAGCCAACTGTAACCGAAGCTGTACTATGACGATTCGGCTGTTTCACTGTCCTCTCACATTTCCCATTGGGAAGGAGTTCGCCAAGAGAATTTAAAGGCAGTGTTCACGATTTAAAAAATGTGTTTTAGTTTTCACGAAGATTGGGTAGTGGAGCGACACACTGTAACGCTCACGTCGAAAGAACGCATGAAAACGAGCAAGGAAGATTAACAAATGAAAGCTCGAGATCGTGAGATGAAGAATGGTTTCCGATTAAAAGCCTCGTCCTTCCCTTCATTCTCAACTTCTCTCTTTACTCATGCCAGCTCGCATACATCGGCTGCAAAAGGCGGAAGTTACAATCCTCGGACATCTCGTCCACCATGCTTCCCTAGCTCAACAAGTTTTGGGGACCATACCTCCGTTTAACGATGGTCTTGTACGATTCCAGAGACATCACTGGAATCAGCATGGAACAGTTTTCAAGATAGGAGTGAAGACACAAGCGAATTCCATCGTCTGCCTTTGATGGCGCACACGCTGCTCGCCGCCCCTTTGCAGTGAATAATGAAGTCGCTCGACTTGGACGAAAAGCTCATAAGAGTGGGTGGAAAATTCTTCCCGTCGCTCGACTGGGACAATCAGGGCATATGTTCGGATAGGAAATTCTTCGCGAGCCTTCGTTTTGCCGACGACATCGTCATGTTTCCAAATTATATATGTACCTATGAGGCGGAGATGGTGATAATGCAGTTAAACAAAGCCGGGAAAAATTGTACTGCTGGTCAATTGAAGCAAGACCCAGTTTAGGAAGTATGCCTTTTGCGAAGGAACTCAGATTGAGCTTGGTGGTTCATTAGTCATGGAAACCAACTCCTACGTTTACATGGAACACTCAATAAACATGGATAACGACCTCTAGGACGAACTCGGAAGGAGAGGTGAGCAGCATGGGTAGCTGTCGAGTCTCTCAAAGAAGCCAGATTTTCGCTCTTACCTGATCGACTCAACACTTCTCCCTGCGCTCTGCAGCGCAGCGGAACCGTGGGCCGATATAGGGTCAAGATCTTCGCAAATTACTTACCCACACAGCGCTCAAGCGTTGTCTTCTGAAGTACACCGGCGCACTCAACAGCATAGGAACTATCGTGCGGGAAAATTTTTTGAGGAAAGGCCCATTGGGCGTACGAGGCTCGTCGGCTTTTTGTTCCGCCTTTTCTATATGATCAGATTTCTCAGAATTCCATGACAGACGCCGTTTTGATTTCCGCTGAAGCAAAGTTTTCACAAACAATTGAAGCAGAAAGTCAAAGAAAACGCCCCAAAACGCATGCATGACACATTGATCCGCGGCTGTCTCGCCACTTCTATGAATTATAAGTAGACATTTCTAAAAGTTGGGCTCCGCAAGAAAGGTTAGGGATTTGGCAATGTTCCTAAATGTCGTGAAATTGTTTTATTGGGTTTGGCTCTCAACTTGATTCTTTGAATGTAGTGAAACTATTGACTTGATTTGGCTGATGATGGTATTTGTAGACATCGTAATCATTAAAATATAGTGAAATTGTTGCTAATGAATTTGGCGCGCGCTCTATCAATTATCAGATTCAAATCACGCGTCAGAAGGAATTTTGAGTCGAGCGTGATTTGAATCAAATCAGAACAAGAATAAGTCCAGCAACAAAAACGTTCCCATACAATGTGAGCCGTGAAAGGGTTGAGGCCACAAAGACTATCATGAGAAATACTTCTGACGAGTGATTTGACTCTGATAATTGATAGAGCGCGTGCCGAATCAATTAGCAACAATCTCACTATATTTTAATGAAGGGCGCTCCGGCTGACGCCGGCCTTCAGCCGTTGGGGTCCGGCTACGCCGGCCCATTTGTCGGCTTCGCCTGCATCTTAAGTATTATAAGGCGAATGAATCAAACTCCGCTGATTCTATGTGAGATGGTGTTCGAAGTTCTTTCACGCTTGCGCCGGCTATCGCCGGCCTCTGTTGCTGGAGTACGGTTGTGCCAGACAATGAGCTGGTTTCGACGAAAACGCTCAAACAATCAGAAATTACAAACCATTTCAAACCTTGCAAACCCTACTAATCTCCTTTCTTATGCAGTTGCACGCCGACCCTTCCTTAGCTCTTAGAGGTCCTAAAGTGGTAGTTCATTTATATTCAATTCTGTCAAGATAAAGACAACCGCTGTTTGAGATTTAGCAAACGCCTCCATGACCAACCGACACCCTGCTACCTTTATTGCCAAATGAAGTGTAATGATGTTTGTGCTTTCTGGATGCATATTTTGATTAACTCAGATTTCCGTCGTATATAAACCCGATTTAGAAAGGTTGGTGCATATAAACAGCTAAGCAGTTGAAATGAGTGGTTAAGGGGGAGGGGACGTGAAGAAAGGGGTGATTTACACTCTCTTATAGATGCACAAAACGATTTTGAAGCTCTGCGCTAACCTACTTCGGTCCCGACCACTTTCTACGGCGTCCGGCGCAATTGCATTTGAGTTCCACACACTTTCTACGACGCCCTGCGCACTTCAATTTGGGTCCCGCACACTGTTTCGGCGTCCGGCGCAATCGCTTCGGGTCCCGCACACTTTTTATGGCGTCCCGCGCGTTCTACCTTAGGTCCCGCACCCTTTCTACGACGTCCTGCGCACTTCAATTTGGGTCCCGCACACTTTCAGCGTCCGGCGCAATCGCATTTCGGCCCCACACACTTTCCACGGCGTCCGGCGCTCTCTACCCTGGGTCCCACACACTTTCTTTATCGTCCTGCGCACTCCCACTTCGGTTCCGCACACTTTCTATGGCGTCCTGTGCACTCCCACTTGGGTCCCGCCCACTTTGCTCCGGCGTCAGGCGCACCATTCGGGACCCACACACTTTCTACGGCGTCCAGCGCACTCTACCTTGGGTCCCGCACACTTTTTACGGCGTCCTGCGCACTCTACCTTGGGTCCTGCACACTTTCTACGGTGTCCTGAGCACTCGCATTCGGGTCCCACACACTTTCTACGGCGTCCGGCGGGCTCCCTTGGGTCACGCACACTTTCTACGGCATACAAAGCACTCCCATTTGGGTCCCGCCCACTTTCTCCGGCGTCTGGCGCACTTACGTTCGGGTCCCACACACTTTCTACGGCGTCCAGCGCACTCTACCTTGGGTCCCGCACACTTTCTACGGCGTCCGGCGATCCCCTTGGGTCACGCACACTTTCTACGGCATACAGAGCGCTCCCATTTGGGTCCCGCCCACTTTCTCCGGCGTCTGGCGCACTTACATTCGGGTCCCACACACTTTCTCCGGCGTCCAGCGCACTCTACCTTGGGTCCCACACTTTCTACGGCGTCCGGCGCACTCTACCTTGGGTCCCGCACACTTTTTACGGCGTCCTAAGCTTTCCCGTTTGGGACCCGCAAATTTTCTACGGCGTCCGGCGCACCTACATTAGGGTCCCACACACTCTCTACGGCGTACGGCACACTCTACCTTGGGTCCCGCACACATTCTACGGCGTCCGGCGCACTCTACCGTGGGTCCCGCACACTTTCTACGGCGTCCGGCGCACTCTACATATGGTCCCGCACACTTTCTACGGTGTCCTGAGCACTCCCACTTGGGTCCCGACCATTTTCTACGGCGTCTGGCGCACTTACATTCGGGTCCCACACGCTTTCTACGGCGTCCGGCGCACTCTACCTTTGGTCCCGCACACTATTACGGCGTCCGGCGCACTCTACCTTGTCTCCCGCACACTTCTGCGGCGACCGGCACACTCTACCTTGGGTCCCACACACTTCTACGGCGACCGGCACACTCTACCTTGGGTCCTGCACACTTTCTACGGCGTCCGGCGCACTCTACCTTGGGTCCCACACACTTCTACGGCGACCGGCACACTCCACCTTGGGTCCCACACTTCTACGGCGACCGGCACACTCTACCTTGGGTCCCGCACACTTTTTCTACGGCGTCCGGCGCACTCTACCTTGGGTCCGGCACAATTTCTACGGCGTCCTGCAATACTCTACCTTGGGTCCCGCCCACTTTCTACGGCATACAGAGCACTCCCATTGGGGTCTCGCCCACTTTCTACGGCGTCTGGCGCACTTACATTCGGGTCCCACACACTTTCTTCGGCGTCCGGCGCACTCTACCTTTGGTCCCGCACACTTTACGGCGTCCGGCGCACTCTACCTTGGGTCCCGCACACTTTCTACTGCGTCCTGAGCTTTCCCATATGGGTCCCGCAAAATTTCTACGGCATCCGACGCACTCTGCCTTGGGTCCCGCACACCTTTACGGCGTCCGGCGCACTCTACCTTGGGTCCCGCACACTTTCTACGGCGTCTGGCGCACTTACATTCGGGTCCCACACACTTTCTTCGGCGTCCGGCGCACTCTACCTTTGGTCACGCACACTTTCTACGGCGTCCTGAGATTTCCCATTTGGGTCCCGAAAATTTTCTACGGCGGCCGGCGCCCTCTACCTTGGGTCCGGCACACTTTCTACGGCGTCCTCCGCACTCGCATTCGGGTCCCACACACTTTCTACGGCGTCCGGCGGGCTTCCCCTTGGTCCCGCACACTTTCTACGGCATACAGAGCACTCCCATTTGGGTCCCGCCCATTTTCTCCGGCTTCTGGCGCACTTACGTTCGGGTCCCACACACTTTCTACGGCGTCCGGCGCACTTTACCTAGGGTCCCACATACTTTCTACGGCGTTCTGCGCGCTCTTGAGCCCGTACCCGTAAGGTCGCCCGTCTTGAAAGTCAAGCCGAATAAACGGTCAAACAAACACACAGAGAAACGCACACATACATACACCAGCGGCGTCGGCCGGCTGACGCCGGCCTCTGCCGCTGGGGTGCGGCTACGCTGGTCATTTGCAGCAGCTTCGCTGGCATCTTAAGTATAAGGCGAATGAATCGAACTCCGCTAATTCTATGTGAGATGGCGTTCGAAGTTCTCACGCTTGCCGGCCATCGCCGGCCTCTGTTGCTGGAGTACGGTTGCGCCAGCACGTGAGCTGGTTTCGACGAAAACGCTCGAGGAATCAGAAATTACAAACTATTTCAAACCATGCAAACCCTGCTAACCTCCTTTCTTATGCAGTTGCACACCGACCCTTACCTAGCTTTAAGAGGTCCTAAAGTGGTAGTTCATTTATATTCAATTCTGTAAAGATAAAGACAACCGCTGTTTGAGATTTAGTAAACGCCTCCATGACCAACCGACACCCTGCTACCTTTATTGCCAAATGAAGTATAATGATGTTTGTGTTTTCTGGATGCATATTTTGATTAACTCACATTTCCATCGTATATAAACCCGATTTAGAAAGGTTGGTGCATATAAAACAGCTAAGCAGTTGAAATGAGTGGTTAAGGGGAGGACGTGAAGAAAGGGGTGGTATACACTCTCTTATAGATGCACAAAACGATTTTGAAGCTCTGCGCTAACCCACTTCGGTCCCGCACACTTTCTACGGCGTCCGGCGCACTCTACCTTGGGTCCCGCACACTTTTTCGGCGTCCTCTGCACTCCCACTTGGGTCCCGCACACTTTCTACGGCGTCCTACGCACTTCCATGGGTCCCGCACATTTCTACGGCGTCCTACGCACTTCCACTTGGGTCCCGCACACTTTCTTCGGCGTCCTGCGCACTCCCACTTGGGTCCCGCACACTTTTTCGTCTCGCACTCCCACTTGGGTCCCGCACACATTCTTCGGCGTCTTGCGCACTCCCGCCGGTCCCGCACACTTTTCTACCGCGTCCTACGCACTTCCACTTGGGTCCCGCACACTTTCTTCGGCGTCCTGCGCACTCCCACTTTGATCCCGCACACTTTCTATGGCGTCCGGCGCACTCTACCTTGGGTCCCGCACACTTTCTACGTCGTCCGGCGCCCTCTACCTAAGGTCCCGCACACTTTCTACGGCGTCCGGCGCATTCTACCTTGGGTCCCGCACATTTCTACGGCGTCCTACGCACTTCCACTTGGGTCCCACACACTTTTTCGGCGTCCGGCGCACTCTACCTTGGGTCCCGCACACTTTCTACGGCGTCCTACGCACTTCCACTTGGGTCCCACACACTTTCTACGGCGTTCTGCGCGCTCTTGAGCCCGTACCCGTAAGGTAGCCCGTCTTGAAAGTCAAGCCGAATAAACGGTCAAACAAACACACAGAGAAACGCACACATACATAAACACACACACGCACACACAAATTTACCAAAAATATATATAGTAGGATGATTACGATGTCTACAAATACCATCATCAGCCAAATTGTGGTGAGCGCAAAGCGCACACCAGATTTGGCTTTGATTCGCCATCGCGCAACCCCCTGATCTCGGTATCAGGGTCCAGAGTAAACGTAGGAAAACCGTTCTTTTTGCATTTAATATACTTTAGGAAGGTGAATAACTGTTCAAAAAATGGTCCGAAATGGTTACCTGAGATCCGAGAAAAAGTGTCAAAACCACGTCATTTTGGTCGAAAAAATGTTCATCTCCTTTTTTCAGTTGGCGTTCACGATCTTGTTGGAACACTTATCGTTGAGCTAGAGAGCTCATTTTTGGTCTGGGAGCTGGTTTTGTTTGCACCTAGCTCCTGTCAAAATTTGAAGTTGGTAGCTCAATCTTTGTGGAACCTCAAAATTGAGGGTCAGGGAAGACAAAAACACGTAAACATGCTATTATAAACAATCCGACGTTTACTTATTCGTAAAAATGAACTAGTGAAATAAACACCGTTACTGATAGGCTTTTGCTCCAGGATTTGACGAGGCAACGCCTTCAATGGAATACGGCAGGATCTCCGGAAGTACTTTTTGGAACGCGGCACCGTGTGACTCAGAAGTGCGCCACAGAGCGCCGTAGTAAGTGTGCGGGACCCAAGTGGGGGTGCGCCGGACGCCGTAGAAGGTGTGCGGGACCCAAGTGGGAGTGCGCAGAACGCCGTAAAAAGTGTGTGGGACATAAATGAAAGTGCGCCGGACGCCGTAGAAAGTGTGCGGGACCCACGTGGGAGTGTGCCGCACGCCGTATAAAGTGTGCGGGATTCAAAGTGGGGTGCGCCGGACGCCGTAGAAAGTGTGCGGGACAAGTGGGAGTGCGCCGGACGCCGTAGAAAGTGCGGGACCCAAATTGGTGTGCGCAGAACGCCGTAAAAAGTGTGTGGGACCTAATGAAAGTGCGCCGGACGCCGTAGAAAGTGTGCGGGACCCACATGGGCGTGCGCAGAACGCCGTAGAAAGCGTGCGGGACCCAAAGGAGTGCGCCGGACGCCGTAGAAAGTGTGCGGGACTCGGGCGGGAGCGCGCTGGACGCCGTAGAAAGTGTGCGGGACCCAAATGAGAGTGCGCCGGACGCCGTAGAAAGTGTGCGGGACCCAAATGAGAATGCGCCGGACGCCGTAGAAAGTGTGCGGAACCCACGTGGGAGTGCGCCGGACGCCGTATAAAGTGTGCGGGTCCCAAATGGGTGTGCGCAGAACGCCGTAGTAATTGTGTGAGACCCAAATGAGAGTGCGCCGGACGTCGTAGAAAGTGTGCGGGACCCAAATGAGAGAGCGTCGGACGCCGTAGAAAGTGTGCGGGCTCCAAGTGGGAGCGCGCCGGACGCCATGGAAAGTGTGCGGGACCCAAGTGGAAGTGCGCCACACGCCGTAGAAAGTGTGTGGGACCCAAATGAGAGTGCGTTGGACACCTTAGAAAGAGCCGGACCCAAATGGGTGTGCGCAGAACGCCGTAGAAAGTGTGTGCAGGACATCAGTGGGAGTGTGCAAGATGTAACAGAATGTGCGCAGGACATCAGTGGAGGGGTGCAGGATGTCATACAAAGTGTGTAGGACATCGGTGGAAGTGTGCAGGACATTAGTGGGAGTGTGCAGGGCATCAGTTGGAGTGCGCAGGACGTCATAGAAGGGGGAGGGGGCAGGACATCAGTGGGTCTTACACCACCAGGCATAAATCATGTTAGAAAGGAAACCTTTAGGAAAAATAAATGAAATTCCTGAAAGTTTAGGTTCCTGGCAAAAGTGAAGATTTGGCATGGCCATTTTTTCGAAGAATTAGATATATACTCAGGTAAAAGGGGAAGGTAAAGAAAAATGAAAAAAAGTTTTGAAATATTCCTGAGAACGATTTGGCGTAGAATAATTTGTTTTTCGGGAAATGAAGTGAAATAGTTGAAAGTATGATTTGGCAGTCGAGTTTGAACCGACCATTGATAAGAGTTGTGCAAAATGAGAGATCGCCTTGTCTGTGCTTATCCGTAGAACATATCAAAGCGAAATCACGCGTGTTGATTTTACTTCACCTAATACGTGAAGACCGCCGCATTACAGCTCCCGAAAAAGTTTTGATGCTTCCCATTTCACGCGTGATTTCGCTTTGATATGTTCTACGGATAAGCACAGACAAGGCGATCTCTCGTTTTGCACAACTCTTATCAATGGTCGGTTCAAACTCGACTGCCAAATCATACTTTCAACTATTTCACTTCATTTCCCGAAAAACAAATTATTCTACGCCAAATCGTTCTCAGGAATATTTCAAAACTTTTTTTTCATTTTTCTTTACCTTCCCCTTTTACCTGAGTATATATCTAATTCTTCGAAAAAATGGCCATGCCAAATCTTCACTTTTGCCAGGAACCTAAACTTTCAGGAATCAAGTCAATGATTTCACTACATTCAAAAACCAAGTTGAGAGCAAAATCCAATAAAACAATTCCATGACATTAAAGAAAAATGCATAATCCCTGACCTTCTTTTGCAAAGCCCAACTTTCAGAAATTTCACAATTCTCTCCGAGGGTTTCCCATCTACAATATCGTCAATCTCTGGAGGAAGGAGCCGCGATGCTGTTAAGATAGCTTGCTTATAAGAGTCAAGTTGATTTTTTTGAGAAAACATAGTGTTAGAAATGAAGGAAGAACTGGAGTCTCTACGAAAACAATGACTGATACCGCTATCAGGCATATGATATCAGCCTAAATCTTCATTTTCGTGAATGAATCATTTCATTTTCTAGAGTGCCCCCCCCCAAATGGTTACAATCCGGGAACGACCACCTGTGAGCCAAACTCCCAACTCGGTCGATTATTGTATCCCGACATGGGGTGAGCGTAAGGACAACTCATGACTTTGATATCTATTCAACCCTCTTTGGCCCTCTTTGGCCCTGTTTGGCTTACGTATATTTTATAAAACAACTGCCTTCTTTGGCTAACGTCCAATGACTAAAGATATGCAAAGATTGTAAGCAATCGCAAATGTTCATTAGAAATCCTTCCATGAGTATATACTTACAATACCCGCGCTAAGTTTTGTAAAAACGGGGAGCATCTGGCAAACTTGGCAAAAAAAGCGTCCGGTGCATGCAACTTCTTTGAATTCTGAAAACGCTATCATATTCACAGATTAAATTGCTACCTAATTATGTCACTTGTGTGCCGAAGTTCCCTAAGAGCGCTTTGTTTTTGAAGGAAATAGTTTTTGCAATGGTTTTTCAAAAACGTCGCGCGCGGCGAATGCGGCGAAATTTTGAGCAGTATTTGTACAAGTAATTGAAGAGCAATACTATGTATGCTTTCTTCATAAATAAGGTGCAGGTGGGAGAATTTCAAGGTTTGTTTAGGTTGAATTTTAGAAATCCTTCATTTATAAGTCCGGGGATTTCGCAACAAAACTCCGACTTTTCAGGCAGTTCTCGAGCGTGTTTAATGAGGGATTTCGAGAATTCAACCTGAACAAACCTTGAGATTCTCTCACATGCACCTAATTCTTGAAGAAAACATACCGATTGCTCTTCCATTACATATACAAATACTGCTCAAAGTTTCGCCGCACTTCGCCGCGCGCGACGTTTTTGAAAAACGATTGCAAAAACTATTTTCTTGAGAAACAAAGATTTTAGGGAATATATATATATATATATATATATATATATATATATATTTATATATATATATATATATATATATATATATATATATATATATATATATATATATATATATATATATATATATATATATATATATATATATATATATATATATATATATATATATATATATATATATATATATATATATATATATATATATGAAACTGAATTGAACGCTAGCGGCGTGAGTACATTTGCCTGCGCCACAAAGCGGCGCGTATTTATGTTTTGGTAAGCACCGCGAAGCAGTGTGAGACGAAACTAGTTAGCCAATATCGCGCTCCAATGCAGGATTACAGCAGCAGCGCGCGCTTGTCACGATTTCGATCCTTTCAAATCAATCCAAACATTTCTCCTTGCTCTTTCAGACCTCCCAAACGGATTTTTGGTGCAACGCTTCGAGTAATTATGTGATATTATTGTTATTACTCAACGCACAATGTTGTAATTCTGTTTCTTGCTGCTACTCTGGCTCAAAAGTCGAGCCGTAGCTCACGATTTCAGTGCTGCTATCTCGTCAAGCTGTGAGTCTCATTTTATTTTCTCTAGCTTTTCTGCAACTTTTTACGACCCTCCTACTGCCCGTGGGGGGGGGTTAGCGGAGACTCGCATCCCCGCGTAACCCTGATTCAGCAGGTAGAGTTTTTTGTGCTTCTGAAGCCGTTGTTGAGCCGTACACAGGGTTTGATTTTTCTCCATGGTTTGAGTGATGAACCTAAAATTGACCACAGTTGCTCAAAAGCATACTTTTGAGGGCGAATTGAGAACGCTTTGCTTGCTGTTTTGCGCCCACTCCGGCTGAGGGTACAATGTGTTACTCAGGTAAAACTAGTTTTCCGGAATATGTCGAGAATTGAGAAGTTGGTCAGAAGGTGGAGAGAAGTTGTCGAGAGCTTTAGTAGATGGGGAAGTTACTGGAGAACAATACTGGAGAAGTTGCCCAGAATTCTGGAGAAGTGGTCGAGAGTTCAGGATAAGGAGATAGATGTTGAGAATTTGGTGAGAACTCCGGATAACTTTTCCCCGAAACGAGTATGTGTCAAGGATATGATGTGAATTTCCGACGAATTAAATTTGAGCAGGCTAATTATCGATTATAATTCATTTGAGCAAACTTTTGAATATCACATATATACGCAGATTTCCATGTTTCCGGATTTTGAATCATCAGGTATACCAGAGGATGGGCTTTTCAAGTTACTTACAGGCAGCATACACGCTCGTAAAACTAATTGAGAGAACTAGGGAAGTAGAATGGCATGGCTTAGAGCACAACGCCCTTCTCGAAGCGTCAAAAACAACGGACAATGACGCTACACAAGTGAGAAGTTGGCCCTGCCCCTGTATCTGCCGCCCCCTGTAGTTTCGTTTTTCTCCGAAACAGAGGTGGTGAGCCATTACCACCGTCGGCGACGTTTAGGGTGGTGGAATAGGTACAATAGGTAAATCGCGAACGTCACTGACGGTGTAAATGGCCCAGCACCCCTGTTTTGGAAGAGGACACAAATACACGGGTGGTGGCAACTTCTTACTCATGTAGCGGCATTGTGGGTCATTTTTAACGCTTCAAAATGCGTAGGTGTTGTGTTCTGAGCCATACCATTCTACTTCCGTAGTTATCTCAATCACTTTTACGAGCATGTATGCTGCCTTTAATTTCAAAGTTTTCGAGCTTCTAAGTACTGTGCATTTTGTTTTGAATCTGCAGTTGGAACCATCGGATTTTGAATGGTATTTGAGACATTGCGCTAGAATTATTTAAAAAATTTTGGGTACTGAGAATATCCTTCCGAATAAATCTCGAGTAATTCAGTTCTCTCCGAAATATATAACTCTAAACCTTGCGATAACTGATCAGGGGTGCGTTCCAAGAAGATTTCCATGGGAGGAAAATGGGTCTGATAAGACATAACGATTGATAATCTAACAGATAGGCTCATTGCATGCGGTCTCTCAATCTATCATTGGTCGGCTCTTATCAGATTCATTTTTCCTCCCGTGGAAATCTTCTTGGAACGCACCCCAGCATGGTCTGTAGGAATCTATTGTTGTCTGTTTACCATTATACAGTATTCTATACCAAGTGGGTTGCTCCGTCATTGCCTGGATAGGTGTCCCCGAATTTCTGAGATGTCTCTATTGATAGCTCCAGTAATGCTGAGCCAGGTCAATAGCTGCCCCTGTTGAACGATTTTGTAGACCCACAGCATTCACGATGCACTGCACGCCAAGTTGGGAGGGCGAATAACGAATAAACTCAACCTCTCACCTTCCTGGGCTTCACAACTGTTGTAATCTAGGGTTGAGTGTAAGCCAAAAATTTTGATGTTTGCATACAGACAAAACCTAGGATGTCAGGCAGATTTCGAACCTGCATCGCGACGCTTTCCGCGCGAGAGTGTTGCCATTACACCGCCTTCACCCGATCTGCATCCCTCAGCTACTTGACTTAAAGGCAGTGGTCACGATGAAAAAAGTTATCGAAAGAACTACAAAAATCAGCTTAGACCAAAAACAGCTGAAAAACTATGAAGGTAGCGCGGTGAAATACGGGCTAAAATTAGAGTTTTTAGGGCCCAAAGAATCCAGTTCGTGCACACGTGCACAGCGATGACGAAAAAGATCGCAGTCTCATGCCGAGCAGTCAAAAATCATCGACATTCAGAGGACGAAATAAATGCAAATTTACCGAATAAAAACAGTTGAACAGTGAAAGCATCACTTCAGTCAATGTTTTTGACTGGATGTGTACATAAATTCGAAGGTTCATCGATTGAAATTCAATTTCAAGCCAGCTGATGTTTTTGATATAAGAGGTCATCGATGCCGATGATGTGGAGTGGGCTCGTCCACCATCAAAAGACAAGAAGTTCAGGCTTCGAATTTGGCCCAAAACATTGGTTTTTTCGCGATTTTTTCTTATAGGTCCTACTACTCGAGACCCAGAAAAGGGTTTAGAGAGAAAAAGACGACAAGTATATTTGATCGCGACAACTGCCTTTAAGGACGATGTAGACACTAAAGCAATCACCCGACAACGGGTATGATCTGGCAAGCACAAATTGGCATAAATCCCAATCCGGAAAGCGTTGCGATGCATCGAGAATCGGGGAGAAAATGTCGAGGATTCGGCGAGAAGTTGTCCTGAGTTCGTGCAAAATTCTGGGAAATTTCTCGCGGAATTTCTTTTTTTACCTGAGCACAAAATCCGACTGTTAAATGCTAGCGCGAAGCTGTCCCGAAATAGGAACAATGAACGACTCAATTAGTCCCCGTGGGAAAAAGTAGTGAACTTTCTATTGTTTACCAACTAGTGAACTTTCTATTATTTTACAAGACCAGGGCTGAGCAGCAAAGAACTATCATCTGAGTGCTCTTCCTAACGTGAGTAGTTTATGCGACGTGTTGACATTAATTCTCTCAGCGTATTGTATATCATAAAACAGTAATACTACTGGAATAGGATTCAAAGTGCAAAAGCTTTAATACAAATATTGTCTTCTAGTTCATTTCGCCATTTATATTTATTTCAGAGTGTAACCATTTCCGAACAGAGTCGACACCAGGGGCCGGATGCATCAACGCGCCGGTTCGGGGCAGGGGCAGGGCAGTCGGCATCTTTGACAATCGAAGTGCGAGGGCAGTAGATCATCTAATCAATCGCGCGCCAGCAGTGTCTTCCGCCGCTCTAGCTGCCCCAGCCTTTTAGCTGGGTCAGCAGGGACACGGTTGATCTTGTGATCTACGGAGGTCATCAAGAGCGCAGACGGCCCTGCCCTACCCCAACTAGGCCTGTTGATGCACTCGGTCCCAGGGTACGGCGCAAGGTTTGCGGCCTCAACGAGGGGTGTGAGCTCCGGTGATCTGGAAGAGCACAATCACATTCGTGTGTATTGCACACCCTGTTTACCACGAATTGCACAAAACACGGTTGGCCACCAGCCCTCTGTGTACCGTAGTGCACGTCCATGGACGCGTTCTCGGCCGACCCCGTCACAATCTCACCAGGTTGACGGGGCGGTGGCAGGGTGGGTGGTTGAGTGGCGGCGGCACTGGCGTATTGATTCACATGCTCACCGGGGTCAGCCGAGAACGCGTCCATGGACTTGTCACTACGGTACACAGAGGGCCGATGGCGGACCGTGTTCTGTGCAATTTGGTGGACCAAAAATTTCACTCCGATATCGAGTATGTAAAATTTGGCAAATTCAATGATAAGTTGTACACCATGCGTTGGTAACATGTCACTGACTAATTATGAGATTGTTGAGAAAGTTTCTAGCCTTCGACTTTGTAAATTTTTGAAGCTTTCAGCGTTGGCATTTCAGCTAATTGTGATATACCGTTCGATTGCACTAATTCTCCCACCGAATGCTTTTCCATCCTAGAGAAGATTTACCATGCGATTGTTGAATTACATGTTGACCTTCAGTGGGAATTTACAGTTCTGAACATCTTATAGAGTTCGCGCAATAATTTTAGTCTGATGAATGGACGGGGCTGCGACGGTAGATCAACCCGCGCGAATCAAATTCCATTCTCCAGTGAGGCCGCCAACCCCGCTCGGCCAGCCGCCTGGTCAATGCGTCAGACTAAATCAAGAACGGAAACCATACCTATATACACAGACTTTCACAGGAGAGGGACTGTCAAAGTTGATAGGACATCTGCACCGTCTTAAAAGCAGGGTTCTTGATGAAGACACTTGTTGTGCTAGCTATCCTCATGAGAAGGTAGATCTGGCTATCACAAATGTGAAAATGAGTGAAAAGTTGTAGAAAAAACGCTCAAGAATAAGTTATTGCTTAGTGTCCGCCCGCCCCCAATCATCGAGATTTCTGTTAGGTTGATGCAAAAGTTTCCGGACTTTTCACGTCTTTTGAATAAGAACATTTATTTCGAAAATAAACAAGGCTAATCCAACAAAACAATTTCCATCACATTCAAGCATCCTTCGCCACCGATTGGGCAGACCATGAACTTCCGACGCGTACAACTCTGGCTGTTTGGAGTCGAAGTATTCTTCTAAGGCTATTTTGGCTTCGTCATCTTCAGTGAACTGTTTTCTATCCAGGAAGTGCTGCATCGATCAGAACAGATGTTGATGGGAAGGGGCAGGATCTAGGCTATATAGTTGTACAATTTCGAAAAAAATGTCGAAACGAACGAAAATCGAAATTTATTTCGAACGAACCGAATCTGAAAAAATTTCGTTCGACGAGTTTTCGAACGAACGAAAACGAACGAAAAAAATTTCGAAAAATCTTTCGAAAATTTCGTTCAGGTACAACTATACTAGGCTATACGGAGGGCGACGGAGAACTTCCCAGCCCAGATCCAGCAGTTTCTGTCGGGCTATCCGGGTTACATGTGGCTGAGCATTGTCGTGAAGAAGGCGAACAGTGTTCATCCCAGGGACCTGTACCTGGGCTGGGAAGTTCTTTCTCACCCTCCATATAGCCCAGATCTTGTCCTTTTCGGCCTTCATCTGTTCCGCTCGATGCAGCATTTCCTGGACGGAAAACAGTTCACCAACGATGGAAAAGTCAAAATGACCTTAATAGAATAGTTCGATTCGAAACAGCAAGAGTTCTACGCTTCGGGAGTTCATGATCTGCCCAATCGGTGGCGAAGGATTCTTGAATGTGATAGAAATCATTTTGATGGGTGTGATTTTTTTGTTTTTAAATAAATATTTCTATTCAAAGTCGTGAAAGGTCCGGAAACTTTTGTATCGACCTAATATAAATGCCTGTTATGTAAACTTTTATTTGGCTTCTAAAGTAATTTGAGCTTTTCCGGAGACTACTGACTACTTTTACAGCCGAATAAAAGGTGGAGTAGCAAACATTAATGAAAATCTCGTTAATTAGGGGCCGTATGTCACCGGTAATTAGCCGCTTCTCTGCGGTGCCGGCCGGCACCGCAGAGGCTCTGTTACGATTGCAGGCAGTCACGACCTTGCCGCAATAGTCCCGCAATCGTATTGCAATAGCCCCTTGGTCTCAGTTTTGGCGCTCCTGCTGAGGCTATAATTTTGTTTCCAAGCCATTTCTGGGATCACTAAGTCCTTATTGGCCACGTCTTCTTGATTCTTACACAATCTCTACTGAGTAAAGTATCTTCCCGTGGCCCATAGATTTAATTCACTTTCAGTAGCAATATCCACACACTAGACGCCAAAGAATCGGCTGCCTAAACCGCGAATACGTGCTGTGTAGTTACGTTGGCACTATAGTTCACGAGAAAGCACAGCTACATGGTATTACATGCAGCTATTTGTTCCTACATATCTATTCTCCGATGAACTTTTGTCTATTTTGAAAGTCTATTTACTTTTGGTATGGAACGATTACACTCAATTTTTTGTCACAGTAGAATTAATAAAATTTGTATTGCCTCCACAGAGTAATTCAGGTTTATCCGAATGAGACTGCTTACCCACGCGGCCGGTGGGCATGTTGACCGGCCGCCGCGAAGGTTTTGGATTCGTGAATAGATTACCACGAATATCAGCCCAATTGGGAACAATATTCCATAGCTGCCTCTCAGTCGTCGGTCAGCTCGTCTGAAAAATGCCTTCGTGAGGCCTAGTGCATATTTACAGCAACGAGCGACGCGGTGGGTGTCGTCTCAAAGTGAGAAAATCTTTGGTAAGGGACCAGAGAGTGAATAGACTTATCATCTAGTGGGTGAATATTCAAATTAATGAAGGCAACTTAGGGAGTAGCTACCGAAGAAGAGTAAACCCTTCGCTTGCAACACCTAATTAATATACCGGATTTTCTCTTTTAGGGGTAAATGCTAATCCACAGGCTTCTATTTTAGATGTACAATACCGCCGCTATCAAAAATGGGCGAAATGGGCAAAGTCTGGGTTGGGCAAAGGTTTCGACAAACAGACCCCAGATTCGTTTTACATAAAGTTTTGAGCATATCTGATTGCTTTTTCAAAACATTCCAAATTCCTCCTGATATCCCCTTACCTTATCGTGAAATTTTAGCAAAGCTCATAACTCAGTGGGGTCATCGTATCTGCGCGTGGGGAAAACCACCCTCACTGCCAGGTTTACGATGTCATTTAAACAGGTCTTAGATATGCTTGTAATTCGTATTGTTTTCTGAGATTTCGCGACTTCTTCTAGCGTCTGTTTTATACGACGTACTCAATGAATGAATGAATGAACTTTTGGAACCAGCAGCTTGGGGCGTGGTACTGCAAAGTTTTACTATAGATGTACAAGAGATACTGGCATTACGTTTCGCTTCTGCAGATCGATCTACGCTTTGTAAACTTCTGGTAAGGTGGTCAATTCGTTTCTCAAAATCCAATTTAAAGGCAGTGCTCGATGAAAAATTGCCCGTTTTTTTGCAGAAAGTAAGCTTTGGGTCCTTCTGAGAATAGTACGGATGGAAGTAATTCGAAAAACGGCCAGGAATCGTGTAAAAATCTCGTGAACCAGTCGGCCCATTGGATCACCCGCCGTATATGGCAGTTGTCCATAGTTTCTAGTACTAAAGGAACTGTTGCCGCATTTTTGAGTACTCCTTATTCCGGGAAATTGTAAGATCCAAACATGAGCATTCAACTTCCTTATTTTTTCAAGAGTTTCAAGTACACGAAACAGAAAGCAAAGTCACTTACCTAACAATTTCAAAGCTCAAAACAATTTGCGACGTTTAGTCTGACGTTTTGTCTGCATGGCACAAAACACACCAACAGGCGTAAATACATGGTTTTTTTTTAAAGAATTTTTTATTCGGCTTTCAAAAGTTCTATAGGGACGTTTCCCAATTATCCTCTACATCAAGAACTTGCCTACTGAAAAACATAGAAAACTAGAATACGGCTTTCTATCGTGGACACAGCCTCTAAAAAGTTTAGAAAAAAATCCGCTTATACCTGGAAACACACGCGAGAGAACTATGGGACCTCGGCTTCACACAGAATGCGCATATTATAGAACTCAGGTTTGTGATTTCAGGGAAGTGTGGTCGAATGTGCTCAAAAAACTCAAGAGTTCAAAACTCAAAAAGCTTCTTGAAGGCACAGTCCAACCTCAGGGGAAAAATTTGATATTATAGTCCGCCCACCGTGAATAGCAACCCTTCAAGCGCAGATCTCAGATTCCGCTCAAATAAGTGAGAAACTACAGTCGACCCTGCCCACGATACCCCCAAAACCCTAACCGCGCACACCATCCCGGAAGGGAACCCAGAGTACTGCTATTGTACGTTTTGCCTTTGAGCATTGCCATACAACCCGACTTTTCCGTTCACGAAGATTTTAGTTCTCTATTTGGAGCAAACGCCTAATTAAGTTTTTAGGGTATTAGGGGCGGAGCCGACCTTTTACCTGTAGTTTCTCACTTATTTGATGGAATTGAGATCTCGCGCTTAGCAGGGTTGCTATTCACGGATTTTAATATCAAATTCTACCCTGAGGTTGGACTGAGACTTTAAGCTCAAAAATTATTCTAAACTTTTACGAGAAAAAATGATTCAAAACTTTGTTAACATAAACCCTTATAAGACTGAGGATTAATGTGTCAGTGTTTCCCTAAGAGAGGTAATGATTTTTGAGAAAAGCAAGAGACACGCTTTCGTTCCAGCAGAACTGAAAGACGAAGACGAGTGAATGAGAAGCGTGGCAAGCCGGGTTGAGTGAATCGATAAATGGCAAGGCTGGTTTCAGCAGCACTGTAATTTTGCCGCAGTAGCTCCGCAATAGTACCGCAATCATTGCGGCGCTATTGGGGTATTTGACACAAGTGCGAGCCCACTGCATCGTCATTGCGGTACGACTGCGGAACTATGGGGACTGCGGCACGATTGCGGTACTACAGCGGCCAGTTCTCCTTGTTACCTTGGTACCTTGGTTTTGAGCGTTTTTCACGCAAATTTCCAGGGTTTTTTCACTTATTTTTACTTTTGTGACGACCAAGTCCGTATTCTCATAAAATAACTCGAAAGTCGTTTTAATCACAAACCCTGCCTTCAAAATTAGGGTTAGATGCCAGCGCTCGCGGAAATCTTGACGGAGCTGATTATTGATTTTCGGCAGTTTTCGTGAGTCTGCAACTTTGACCTTTGCTGCCTTATCAGTGCAGTTTAGAAACGTAAAAGTCAAGAATTGCTAGAAAGTTTTAAGCAGTAGCACCCCTACTCGTTTACCGATATTTTTCTCAAGATTTGATAGAATATGCCACAAACGATGGTTCTTCCCCCGGGTCCGACACCAGTCCCGACTGAAATGTCAGACCCGAGGAAACCAACTCACAGATTCCCTTCAGATGGCATAACCGACTATACTAATTACCCCAGCAAGCTGTATACTGTAATAAGGGCACAATGAGATTACCACAACCCCGGATTGACAATTCCAGTGCCCCCAAAATGGACTTCCCTGGACTAATCAATACGCATTCCGACTCTAATATAAATATTGCGAAATCGACGCGACCCTCTCGCATACACGAGAGAACACGTGCAATTTAGATTATTTTATTCAACAGGCGGATATGAAGAGGGTTTGGAGAATAAGAACGCAGATACGAAAAAAGCATTGCAAGGAAAGGAAGCACCACTGAAATAGTCATTACGATCAATAATCGTGGTAATGGCCACTGGCTTATTCACTGAAGATGCTGTTCGCAAGCCAACTGTATTACTGGTTAGGAAGTAATGTTCTAAAGGCCAGAGGTCTCGAAACGAAGCATGGTGCGTCATGAGGAAAGATGCTGCTCTGAGAAGCAGGAAGGAGGACCACGCTCGGGCGCGACAGCGGGCGAATACCGTTGAAATCTGACTGCGCCGCAAGAGCCAGTCCGTCGCGAGCTGCTCGACGGTGTATCGGCTGCGGGACTCAGGACCCCTTGGGGAGCATCGCGCTCTTGCAAAAAAAAATAGGCAGAAATCGAATTTTCGAGGAAATTTTCGATAATTGGGAAATAAAAGACTCTTTGGTAGAGAATCGCTCACAACTTGGCACTGGAATATATTGCCCCCGTTTTGCCGCCCTTACTTCTTGAGTAATCTGTACTGGACTTCGCAAAATTCGTTGATGCACAGGTTGCTTCCGCATTTAAATAAAGGAGATATAAATGTTCTCCTGTTGCTCATGTTCAAGAGAAGTGGGTGAACCCAACAGCGACTACTGTACAGTCGGCGCGGATCTTACTGATACTTTGCGTTTCTTGTTGTGCGATTTCGCAAACTCAGTGCGCATATGTAAAACATACGCATGCCGAGTTTACGCCATCGCACCATATAGAACGCAAAGCATCAGTGCATTCGGTGGCGGTTGCATGTGGAACTCCTCTCCCAGACATGTAGAAATACCTCTCCCAGACATGTAGAAATACGTCCACCTCGAACCACATGTGAGGACAGACAATTTAAACGCGCCGGGTTGCGATGTACGGCATCAATAAAGCGGCTAACCTTGTCACGACGAAAAGAATACGTGTGCGTCTCTGTTTCTCCAGCGCTCTTCCCGCAATGGGCTGGATGCATGACCCCGGGCCTCCAATATGGCTTCTGCCCTTCCAGTGGCTCAACTAAACCTATCCAGACTTGATGCTCCCGGGAATGTACCGTCGTGAGCAGTGAAATCAGGACCTCCGCAGTACCGACCCCGTCAACAGTTACGAATCCGAGATATTGTTAATTACATTGCAACAGCCTTGCACCTATGGGCCGGTCACGTTTTAGGATCGCTGGAGGAATCGCGTGACCCTCTTGTACCCATGAAATATAAAGCGAACACTTCGCCCTGCAACAAGATGGAGCGAGGTGTTTAAATACCTGAACAAGCGTATGAAGAACTGATTAAAGATCGCGAAAAATTGGACGATGTGAAAAACGGCATTCTAACCATTCGACAGCAGTGCTCCCGTACCTGCATACAATAGGAAAAGTGTGCTGCTCGCTGAAATGATCACCAGTTGATAACTTGCAATCAAGGCTGAAGTCAGTTAGGATATTATCTTGCCTGACATCTTGTTATTAGCGATGGAGTGTAATTGTAGCCGGACGACATTCCCGGTACTTCCTCTTTTCGCTGCATAGGGTGACTCTGCAGTACGCATAGTACATAGCTGGCGATACACGCTTTTGCGACGGTTGAAGTTTCTCGTGTGCGTGCTCTATCCATATCTATTAACACACACGTATTATATACACTCGAAGCTTTGCGTTGAACTGACTGTCGATGACCTTCACACGATGCGCACATCATGCGCTGTCCTACGTATCCTCATAGGGCACGCGAACGCCAAGAGCTCAACTTTTCCGTTCAGACCATGCTAACCTTATTAGCTTTGTGAGAATTTCACATCACTGTGCTACCTGCCTTGCCGTGCGATGCTGAGAAAAGATGGAAAAAAATGTTCGCTTAACAGAACACCTGTAGACAGTCTTCGAAGACGTCCAGTTATCCAGTTCTTTTCGAAGCAGTCTGATGCTTTCGCAAAAGAGAGAACTGACAAAGGGTCTAAAATGCTGCTTTCTTGCACTTGAGTTTGCTGGGATAATGGAGCCGTGAGAGGGCCCGGTAGCTTCGTAGGCTCTAGAATGTTCAACTTTGATGTCTCCGTTCAACCTAGATCGCTGAGTTGAGCACGAAAATTCGGTTGTGATTTCTTATCAACACCTTGCCTCTAACTAATTCAAACAGACTCCTATTCTCCATCAAGTTCAATGAATGGTAATTCCATCCTGATTTGGTAGATTGCTGGAAACCTTAATCACTCTAGAGTACAACGCTGTGGAGAACTAAGCCAACCTCTTTCACGAAATATATTACTAAACGATAAGCGACTTCAACTAGATATACAGTACACCAGACATTAGAATGAAGTGACTCAGAGTGAGTAAGGATTGTGTGTTTGCACAAAAGCATAATGCGGAAAATTTTCTCGTTAAACTCATCACGTTACGTGATCGGTCAGCTTGAGGACGACGCCTGATCTTGTGCAAAACAGCAACGATGAAAGAGCAGGAAAAATTTACGTCTATATATACAACGTTTTTCTCCCAGCATGAATCAGGAAAGTATAGCCGTTTCGAGACTTCGTTACAGCATGACGCTCCTTTTCAGTGATGATATATGGGACGCCACTTTGCCTTCCGTATTTGACGCCATGCTTTATTTGTTTTGTTCTATACACTTTTCGCTTAGTAGGCTAAATATGTGCAACTGATGAAATTAATGAAAAATAATTGTTTGCCCGCCGCATCATGGCAGAAAGGTAATAATTACATTCGCTATTGAAAACTCAAAATAGAAAATTGTTTGGTCGAACTAGCAGTTATTAAAGCGTGAAAGCTCTGCTTGCTCGACTTGTAAAGTTCGTTTTTTGCAAATGCCAACAAAATCACGGGCATGTGAGATGTAGAAGATGAAGGAAGCAATGACAATAAGCACTAAGCTACTTAATTGTCGTTGGAATATATGTATTTCAATGAAATATTATGCGACTACTGAAACTGCTTTATTCAGATAGTACCCTCCAGTACCAACGTAACAACAAGTTCCATGGCCGATGTGTTCATCACGATTAACAGGGGAAGATAAGTTAAGGAAGAAGAATTTTAGCGGAATTCTTAACTTGTGACACATAAACTAGGAGCGTGTTTCGAGGTGAGTAGAAGAAAGGAGAAGAAGAAAGTATGGAGAAGGGAAGCATGGTAAAGATTATGAGACAATAACGGTCGGCACCAATTACACTAATATATTGCGTTGCTTTCCAATGTGAGTAACTAGATGTAATAACGTACGCTCACAGAGTTTGCGCCACTGCGCTATAAGGGATGCAAAGCATCGGTGCGATCCGTGCCGACTGTATGGCCGGGATCACATAACGGCATGAATCCTGAAGAGACTTCGCGTTCACTGTTGAAGGTTGGCGCAAACTCGGTGCAATATGCTATAACATAGGTGCACCGAAATTGCGCCAACCTTCAATGGGGGACGCAAAGTCTCTTCAGGATCCATGCCGATGTTAGGCAACTTTCGTAGTCCTCACCGCAAGCGCGGCACGCGCGTGACGCGCGGGAGGGGCGGTGGACTATGAAAGTTCTTACCGCGCGGCACGCGCGGGACGCGCGGTAAGAACTTCCATAGTCCATCAGCACCGCCATAGCGGTGCCGCCCAAACGGATGTGGCGGTTTTACCGTTTCAATCAATAATTGCTCCTCGATTTGAGTCCACTCCAACATAAATAATTCTGGGACTATCCTGCGCTACCGCATACGTAAATGCAAGCCAGAAATTTCTGTACAAGTTTCAGTTGAGGCCCGACTTTTACCCGCACCGCCACGGCGGTGCCGCCGGAGATTTCATAGTGGCTTTCCGCTCGTCCCGCGCGTGCCGCGCGGTGAAAAGTTTTATAGTCCACCGCTCGTCCCGCGCGTCACGCGCATGCCGCGCTTGCGGTGAGGACTATGAAAGATGCCTTACATATCGCGCAACCAGCGACGGCGAGAGAGGTCGCGTCGCTCGTCGCTGGAAGTGTGATCCCGGTCTATCTCTTCTCTCTCTCTCTAGATCGTCTGATAGTCTGGCACTCTCTCACTCATTAATCGATCATTCATGCGGTTTACCTCCTCACACCGTCGAAGTAATGTATTCAACGCGAACTGGCACGCTTAACGTGGTCATCTGTGATGAGAGTTGAGATTTAATTGACCGGAAAAGTTGTCTCAACACCTATGGAACACCAATAGGGGCTCGGCTCAGTTGACGCGCTCCAGAGTAGTTTATAGGGGGGGACACATTGCAGGCCGTATGCCAGCGCCTGCCCGTCCTCTCAGTCAACATTTTCAAACAAGCGTGGGCTGCCAACAATTTTCTTTTTGTTTCCGTGGTGATTCTTATTCATTGTGTTTTTGTTTATATCAACGATGTCATACCTTCTTGCAGGCGTCCTACGCTTAAAGGCAGGGTTCGCGGGAAAAACGCTCAAAAACAAGGTACAACGGCTAATTACCGGTGTCGGCCGGCCCCCTAATTAACGAGATTTTCATAAATGCTTGCTTATCCGCCTTTCATTTTGCTGCTAAAGTAATCAGTAGTCTCCAGAAATGTTCGGAAATTACTTTAGAAGCAAAATAAAAGTTGACAAATTGAGCTTCTACACAAATCCCGATAATTGGGGGCGGGAGGACACCAAGCAATAACTTGTCCCCGAGTGTTTTTTCTCCAATTTTCTATTTATTTTCACTTTTGTGATGGCCAGATCTACCATTTCATGGGGTTAGCACAACAACCGATTTTATCGAGAACCCTGCCTTTAAGAAATGGCTTGAAACTAGAGGGGGGGGGCACTCGAGAAAATGAAATGACTAATCCATGGAAATGAAATTTCGTGCTGACAGCAGATGCCTGATAGCGTTATCAGCCAATGTTTTCATGAAACCTCGTGGAACTTCTTCGACTCCGGAAAGCGGTATCCTTCATTCTTCATTTGAATCCTGAGTGCACCCCCGACTAGTTTCATACCCAAGAAGCCATACTCTAATTTTTGATAAACTTGGTTCAGTGTATCTCTCCAGTAAACAAAACTGGTGAAGTAGCTTTTTTGAAACCGCAACTTGTGAAGAAATTCAGGTTACAGGTGGTCGACATTGCTGTTCCTGCGTCGTATCGGTTTCTTTATCACTTTCTTTGGATCAAGAAGAATTCCTTCACTTTACGATAGTTGGTAACAACTTGTGCCAGATGACTCACGGAGTTACATTTCACTTTTTATGTCAGCACAGTAATGCGTTGGTGACCCAACAAATGCCCCCTGCGTTCTTGAACGCACCCAACCAAATAATCAAAGACGAAAAAAAGTTCTCAGTGCGTACAATGCCCTTCATTATTGGGCCAATTTACCGAACTTGGTTATACGGATGCGCAACGTTTCTCTGCTATATTTCGAGTATCTCCTTCTGCTGTCCGTTTTCGTTGAGACTTCCCGGGAAAAGCTTGTTTTTTCTGTTGTTTTCTGTTTACGCCTCCGAGCAAGTTTTGGCAAATTGTCAAGTTTCAAATATATGGGCATTGACGCTATGTACCTCGCTTATCCAGGTTTGAGTCATGCTGGAGGACAAACCGATCACTGGTCTGGCTTTCGGACAAACGACCCAACAGACCCTGAGGAGACCAATATCCAGCAAAATTCATTAGAAAAAGGTCGACACAAAGTTTGGCTAAGCCTGAAATTTTATCCAAACCAATCCTTCCGGAATTATACAGTTCCGTAGTTCCAGGGCATCAGACTAGCAGAAGCCAATGAAACAAAGGATGGAGCAGCGAATATTCTATGAAGTCAGACAAGGCTAGACTACCTCTCGACTGCATATGTAGCGTGCACCAATCGGAATTCGTGAAGGAGACACAGATGGTTCGTTTCTTAGCCCCTTTTGTAGTAAAAAAGTGGAGCGCGTGGAGAGAATGGCGACAAAAACTTATTCTAAACAATCTTGCCCACTGTCTACGCTAATGCTCGGCTTGAGGACAATTATTTACCGTACTGCGAGCAATTGACGTTGCTTTTCCTCTACGAGATCTCCTCCAAGCACCCGATCTTGTTGTGTAAGTTAGAAGGGTGTGTGAGTTGTATGAGCACATTATGACAAAGAATCAAATGATATAGTGGCTTCAGTCATGTGTATTAGCAATAGGATCTTCCTATTCCCTTTACCTGATCATCGATTCCTGGACATCATTCCGTGATATCGGCGCAATCAAAAAAGATGCTCCTCATGACTTCAACGTTGAAATCAGGTAAATTCCGCCCGTTGCTACTTCGACGATTCAGCCTCTGGATGTATTCCTCTGTGGTCCGTTTAAACGGTATGGAGAAGATAACTCTGCCAATTCGAGACTTGATGCTTCGGGGAAAGCGGCCTCCATCACTTTCTATTATCATAAGGCATCAAATTCACTTTTAGCGCCGTCATGGAAGGTTATCCGCGCAAAGGGTGAATTTGCTGAGCGGTTGAATATCAGCCAGCGCAAAGAGTGAAAATAACGCCAGCGCTAACATGTTAATGCATATCAGTTGTTGGTGGGCTGGATATCAATCAGCGCAAAGGGTGAAATTACCGCTGTTGCTGGCATCTCAGAAATTTCTAAACAAGTGGAAACATCTCAGTGAAAACATGATAAAACGATTGATCACGTCTCAATGTGTTTACCGTGAGCACAGCCAGTATAAAAGCAGCCTCATCTCACTGGATGCCTCATTCGGCATTCTAATGCCGGCCCTGGAAGGTGACTTCGGATCACTCTCCGGAGACCAGCATAATTTTGGCTGCTGGGAGGATACAGCGGGTATCCTCACGGCGGGGGGGGGGCGAGTTACGCCGGGGCCCGCAGAGGGTGGCTCCGCAACGCAGACCTCGGTGAAGATTACGCCCATGTTGAGGACAAGGCGGGGCTTTCTGTGCTGTGGACCTTCGAATTCGTGAAATTTTCGAGGTTAACTCACTCATTTTTTGAGGTAATTTCACCTCATTTTCGCGGTAAATTAGACCCTCTCTCGCTGCAAGTTCGCACCATTTTCACGGGATATTCACCCCATTCTCACCTATCCTAGCTGCAAATTCACTCATACAGTGAATTTAACGCCGCAAATCAAGATTTCATGCCCGCTTGTACATGAGCATCAAGTCTCTTTTGCTGAGGCATGAAGTCTCGAATTGGCAGAGAAGGTCAACAATGAAGTTTTAAGCGAATAGCTACCGTGTAATGGGAAGAGGTGATAGATTAAAGGTTGTTTTCACATTATTGTTAGAAATATTTTTGGATGATGCACACGATCACCTTTTAAGGTCTTTCGCATGTCTATAGAAGGTTTAGAGCCCCTCGCTTCATTAATTATCTGAAGTAATCGCGATACCGAGCGGGATATTCCGACCATCACCCACGACCATTCGTTAGTCCAGCGGAGTTCTTGTTCGATTTGCAAACGATTGACTGGTACAGGACAGATTATTCAGATTCTGCTTGCAGTCACTGTGCGGTGTGTGGACATCGTATATGTATATTCCAAAAAATTTGTCATGTGCCACCAATGTTGAATTTAATTTCTATAAGTCCTTTGCTTAGAAGAGGAAACGAAGCAGAACGTTACTTGTGGTTGCCTTATATTTTCTTCACTTAGTTTGCCCTTAGATGAGGCTGCGACGCTTTTTAGCTCGAATACGAATGCGTCTTAATATAAGAACTCTAATTAAAGGCAGTGTCCGCGATGAAAAAAAAACAACTGTTGAGTTCTCTCCATCAGAATGTAGATCCCGACATTATGAAAGGGAAAGTTGCAGGAAAACGCACAGAACAAGTTAGAACGACTAATTGGTGAGCCCCCGCCCGCCCATACTTGCGCGATGTCTATAATTTCTAGTTTTTTGGCTTCTATTTTGCTCTTGAAGTAGTCACTGAAAGTGGTCAGCGACTATTCTAGGAGCAAAACAAAGTACGGTAAAACAAGCATTCACCTGAGTATTTTTTTCTTCGACTCCCCACTTATTTTCTCTTTTGTGATGGAAAGTTCTACCTTCTCATAAATATAGCAACACTACAGCTTTTATCGCAAACCCTGCCTTCAAGTACGTCTCCTGCGCATCCTGGCTTGATCCAGCATTTTGGGAGCTTCTTAGTTCACTGTTGCATTTTTCATGCTCAGTCAATCGCCGCATTCAATGCGTGTCAAATGTGCATTCAACTCGAAGACAAGGTGGTTCGAGCACAGTCAGGGAAAGTGCTGCTAGGAGAGCACGTGCTCCTATTGTGTTTCAAATTACAGCACGTGCCCCAACAAATAAGCCGTATCATGCGTGCATGATACACATTCAACTTGATGAAAAAAAAAACGATTATCCAAATAAGGAAAGTATACGATGCACTCCTGAGACGGAATTGAGAGGTCGGCAGCTTCGCCGGTTGAATTACCCAAATTTGCGGTACTTTACCCGCCTAGCCGTTGGAAGCCTCGTCCAATCGCTGACGGCCCCAGATGGTGCTCGGCGAGCTGGCCGCGCTGCACGTCGGTGTGCTAGACTACCTTGCAGCACGTACTCCTGCGATTGGATTTTGCGGCACATGCTTCCGCTATGAAATTTGGCAGCACGTGCTGCTGTTTGGAGCACGTGCCCCTGTCATGAAGCCTTTCGATGGGTGTGGTCACTCGAGTTGAATGCATATTCGACACGCACTGAATGCGGCGGTTTTCTGAGAGCGTG
This sequence comes from Aplectana chamaeleonis, assembly GCA_029168955.1. NCBI lineage: Eukaryota > Metazoa > Nematoda > Chromadorea > Rhabditida > Cosmocercidae > Aplectana > Aplectana chamaeleonis. The sequence goes on along the minus strand of JAPDOI010001678.1, from coordinate 69,265 downwards.
CTCTCGACATCTCGTAATTCTGAGCCCATGGCTTCATCTTGATCAATTCAAAATGCACGTTCAAGCCTAGTCAGGCTACGGCGCACCGTGTGATGATCACAGAAGGGGTGGTGGTCAGACCCTGCGATATTACAAGGGAGGGATCGAAACCAGACCGAGTTAGGCTCTCCACGAAAGAAGAAGACAGAGAGGAAAGAGAGAAGGTAAGAAATTTTTCAAAACTTCTAGCATTGCACGCAATGTAAAACATGTATATATGCATTCGAAAGATCGAAAAAAATTAGAATCAAATATTAATCAATAGGAACTACAACCTTAGAGAGGATATGTTTGAGAATCTTATTCAGTATTGTAATTGCGTTGTATTGAAAATTATTTATTCGAACCTTAATCAGGTATATCCAGGTTCAGGAAGCAATTAGAAAGTGTCGAATAGCAGGAGGATTAGCGAAGAAAGCAGACATTCTGAGATAGCAAATGTGGTGTGAATTAAAAATCAAGCATAGAATTTCAAAACAAGAAATGGTGACAGTAGTGGAATAGGCGTAAAGGTCGTAGTGCATTGTGGCATCTCTTGAAATTATTTCAATATGCAATTTCAAGTGAGAGAGATTTGCGAGCACGAATCCGTCCAAGGCCGAAGATCTGTCGATAGCTTAGGGCACATGTACAGGGCAGGTATAGGAAGGAAAGGTATGAAATATGGAATAGTATATAATATTAAAGGTATGAAAAGTTAATAAGAAGTTTTAGCTTACACATGTGTCCATGTCCCTAGAATTTTCATGAAAGCAGGTGCAAGTTGAAAAGTAAGTTAGCCTTTTAAAATGTTAAAATTTATTTAACAATCCACGGGATTTTTCGGAAATTCTTGATAGGGTGGCTAGCGTTGCAGGAACGCGTGGAGAAGTTTGTTTAGGTTCCAACTAAATGAAGAATACTCTGGACTTCTCTAAACGGGTTCCGAAAAAGAAATTCAACAGTCACACATTCAAATGTATAGTGTTTCCGTAGCATCAGGTTGTGATACATTTGCATGTATCACACCGTGAAATTCATTTTTAGAGGCCGTCTTGAGCGGTATTTAAAACCTTATTTCTGGTGTCCTGAACTAAATTTTCCGCACGTTGCAACGCTAGCGCCACTATTAGGAATTCCGAGAAATACTTGTGAATTTTTTACCAAATCGTGTATTTTCAAGGACTCATGTACTTTATCGCTTTTGAACTTGCACCTGCGTGAAAATTTGAGTGTTTTCTCAGAAAAGCTCGCTGAATATGTTACTGTAGGTAGTTTAGATTTCCGACACTGCACCTATATGCCCTAGGAGCGTCGGAAAACATTGAGTCGTGGAACGAATAGTGAGCTTTTTGATCGCATAAATGGGGAGTATTGAAGTAGGAAGAAAGTTAACGACTACACCACGACTCCGTCCACCCAGGTATTCATATCACTTGAGGTTCCTACCCAGGAACTCTCGGCGAAAATTTTCTTCGACCCTCCATTATGTTGGTACTCCAATTTTTTTCGATCGTTAGATCCTGAGTAGAATAGAAAAGGTCCTGTTAGGCTTCTTGACTTACTCTTGTTTTTACCTCGAAAGCTGACGTAAATCCGAGAGGTCTATGAACTGCCGCTGTTGTTCCTTTGTTTTTGTCCTCAATTAGTTGAACATACTTCTCCGGGACTCCACCGGCAGGCCGAGCGTGAAGCAATCAATCTCGATGAGGAAAGTCAAACGCGGCTAGGAGGTCGGAAAAAGCGAGTTGTTGTGGCCTCAAATACCGCTGCCGCGCTACAGTTACTCTTCTAGCGACGAACACTTGGTTGGTGATCGATTTTCTAGATCGAAAACCGGCTTGCCCCTCTGGTTGTTTCTTCACGATGTTTGATGATTCGCTCAAGAATTATGCGTTCCTAAACTTTGTACGTGACACACAGTAGAGAAATCCCCCTGTAGTTATTTGGGTCCGTGGCGGATAACCTCTTGTGAAAAAGCTACGATAGTCACATGTCTCTACAAATCAGGTATCTTTTCGCCCATATATATGACACGGATGGCGTTGGCCATTTCACGATTCTCAGTTGCAGGGACTGTAAGCGGAGACTCCCAGGTGCAGGTAACGGAGAACGTTGAGCTATCGATCACAATGAGGAGGGTCGAATAAGGCCACAGAGTCCAAAAAAGTGAGCTCTAACGGCTTCAAATACCGCTTCCACGAATCAGTCACTCTTGATGGTCGATGTTCCAAGTCGGAAACCTGCTTACTCCTCTTTGGTCTTTCTTCACGGTGTTTGATGAGTCGCTGACGAATGATACTTTTCGAAGCTTTGTGCATGACGCGCAAGTATGAAAGGCAGGAAGAGATGACAACGTCACTGCTAAAATGTTTTGAGCCTTTAAGCAGTGCCGTTGTCATCTTCACCTGTCTTTCATATTTGTCACCGACCTGCTACCCTCACCTACTGGCCGCCGTAATCTGTGCTGCTCCCTGCAGAAATCTTTGGTGCACGGGTTGCTTCCGTGTTATAAATGTTGTCCTGTTACCTATAGTTAGGATAAGTGGGCAGACCCAACAGCGATTACTGTATCTGGAACCCCTCTCCCAGACACGGTAAAATAGGTCTACCTCTAACGCTTTGCTCGCGGAGACAACGATTTAAATGTGCCCACTTTGCGACGATCCGGATCAAGAAGCAGCTTGCCGTATCTTTAGAAAAGGTCACGTTAGCATCTCCTATTCCACCGCCCCTCCCGTCGGAGGCTTAGCCTCGATCATTCAACATGACTTCTGCGCTCCTATAGCTCAAAAAACATCAAGCCTTCAGCGCTCCTGAAAAACGAAACGCCGTGACCAGAAGAACCTGAACCTCCACAATACCGAGCTCCGTCAATAGTTGGGAATTCGAGCTGTTGTTATTTACATGACGACCACCTTGCACGTATGCGCACTCGCGTCGTAGGAAGACTTGATGATCGCTGAACGAATCGTGTGAGCTCTTGTACTCAGGAAATATCAAGTGAACACTTGGTCGCCCTTCAAACGCCTGAACACGCCTATGCCTAGTTGAAGATCGTGCAAAATCGAACCAGATGCAGAATGGCAGCCTAACTACTCGACAGCAGTAATTCTGTGCCACCATACAGCAAGAAACTTGTGCTGCTCGCAGAGGTGATCACCAGTTCATGATTGGCAATCAGGTTTGAAGGCAGTTAAGTTATTGTTATCCTGTGTGTTATCCTGTCTGGCATCGTGTTATTAGCGATGAAGTGCCATTGCGACCGGACGACATTCGCCAATACTTCTTCTTTTCGCTGCATAGGTTGGAACTGCAGTAAGACGCTTTTGCAACGGTTGCCAATTTTCTCAAGTGTGTGCTATGTAAATATCTATCAACTCACATACATATAGTCTAAACATTTGAAGTTTTGCGTCGGACTATTGGTTTATAACTTTCACACGACGCCTACACCATGCGCTATCCCACGTATTCTCATAGGGTACGTGAACACTAAGAGCTCAACTCTTCCATTCAGATTATGTGAACGTAATCAAGTTTGTGAAGTTTAACGCTAATGTACTGCCTATACTTGAAGTATATCGTATCGGTATTCTTGAGCAGTAGACCGAGATTATACAGCTTTATTCGGCTTACGTTTCGGCAATCACGCCTTCGTCAGAGCCTGGAAGCCAAAGATACATAAGGAAACTAGCCGACCAAGCACTATTTCAGAACTTCAGGACTATTTCAATAGAAAACTGAGAAAAGCGACATCAAATGGCAATATGAAAAGCTAACCTTTAGTATGCAGACTGAAGCCTGCCAGACACCCTCAGATGGTCTTAGATGGCGGGTGAATGAGTGGGACCATATCGGACCACCCACCTCGTTAGCCTTCAGAAGGCTGATCAAGCTCATTAGCAGATCAAAACCCACAAAGGTCAACAAAAGGGGCTAGTTCTTGAGTAATCGCCACACATTCGTCCTTTCTATTGATCTTTGGATTCTTGGAGTCTATCCAAAATGCCTCAAGGGTTCTGCGTGCGGAAATCTCTGATTCGCGCGCAAGTATCGTGACTGCAATATCGAAACAGCTGTTTCCATGTACGCGCACCCGGTGCTCTCCCACCTTGCACTTTTTCATGCCATCCACGTGTTCTTTAACCCTAACGCAGAGAGCCCTACCTGTCTCTCCTACATATTCCTCTCTGCAAATCTGGCAAGTGATTAGGTAAACCACCCCTGTGCTAGCGCACACCCCTTCCCTTCCGTTTGGGCAGACCACACACGATGGCGTCATGCAGAAGCGGACATACAGTCGGTTTTGAATCAATTGTCCTTTGAGGTTTTTAGGAGGGATCTCGATTAGCCGTACTGCGTCCTGGAGGTCTGCCTTCCGTATACAGGAGCGTATTGCTGCGCTTAGCTCTTCGGTAACGAAGGGCACACCAAACCCTATTTTTGACCTCTCCTCGTCATCGCTGATCGCTCTGGGTGGTCGCCGTCGGAAACTGTTGGATCCTCTGGCAGGGTAACCTTTTTGTTGGACTATTCGCTACACTCTTCACTCTGGACTTGGTACAACTCTTCAAATTCCTACCTGCACACCTCCCTAACACCGGCAGCTTCCTTCGAAAATTAGCTAACGGTAGATTAGAGGAGGGTTTCGTTATGGAGTCTTTTGATGTAACATCATTGTACACCAATGTTTCAAATGATTGCGCTTTGCAGGCGGTCTTCGAAGTTGTCACGGAACATCAGGCAAACATCAACCTGTACAGTCTTTCGATATCTCAAATAATGTCGCTGCTCAGCGAATGTCTAAAATGCAATTTTTTTCGGTGGTCTGGGGACTATTTCAAACAAGTTAGGGGACTGACTATGGGACAGCGTTTGGCTCCTATCTTAGCAGTCACATTTATGTCTAAAGTAGAATCGCCAGTTCTAGATCGCCACCCAGTCATTTACTGCCGTTATATCGACGATTGCTTTATTGTGTGCGCCACTCAAACCGAGATGGACACCTGTTTCGATCTCCTGAATCAGCAATCGGAACGCATTAAATTTACACGCGAAAAACCAACGGCGACTGGGTGGCTTCCGTTTTTGAATGCACAGGTCAAACTTTTCGAGGGTTCATACAAAACCAGATGGTTCCGCAAACCCACAAGTAAAAATATTATTGTCCATTACAGTTTTGCACATCCCACTACAGTCAAAAAAGCCATAATAAAAACATGTTCCGCACAGCTATCACAGTCTCATCTGACACCACGCAGAAGACCGCCTCAGTAGGATTAGCACAGCGAATAGTCCAACAAAACGGTTACCCTGCCAGAGGATCCAACAGTTTCCGACGGCGACCACCCAGAGCGATCAGCGATGACGAGGAGAGGGCAAAAATAGGGTTTGGTGTGCCCTTCGTTACCGAAGAGCTAAGCGCAGCAATACGCTCCTGTATGCGGAAGGCAGACCACCAGGACGCAGTACGGCTAATCGAGATCCCTCCTCAAAACCTTAAAGGACAATTGATTCGAAACCGACTGTATGACCGCTTCTGCATGACGCCATCGTTTGTGGTCTGCCCAAACGGAAGGGGGAAGGGATTGCGCTAACTGGGGTGGTTTTTCCTAATCACTTGCCAGATGTGCAGGGAGGAATATGTGGGAGAGACAGGTAGGGCTCTCTGCGTTAGGGTTAAAGAACACGTGGATGGCATGGAAAAGTGCAAGGTGGGAGAGCACCGGGTGCGCGTACATGGAAACAGCTGTTTCGATATTGCAGTCACGATACTTGCGCGCGAATCAGAGATTTCCGCACGCAGAACCCTTGAGGCATTTTGGATAAACTCCAAGAATCCAAAGATCAATAGAAAGGACGAATGTGTGGCGATTACTCAAGAACTAGCCCCTTTTGTTGACCTTTGTGGGTTTTGATCTGCTAATGAGCTTGATCAGCCTTCTGAAGGCTAACGAGGTGGGTGGTCCGATATGGTCTCACTCATTCACCCACCATCTAAGACCATCTGAGGGTGTCTGGCAGGCTGCATACTAAAGGTTAGCTTTTCATATTGCCATTTCATGTCGCTTTTCTCAGTTTTCTATTGAAATAGTTCTGAAGTTATGAATTAGTGCTTGTTCGGCTAGTTTCCTTATGTATCTTTGGCTTCCAGGCTCTGACGAAGGCGTGATTGCCGAAACGTAAGCCGAATAAAGCTGTATAATCTCGGTATACTGCTCAAGAATACCGATACGATATACTATTATGCCGAGATTCATGGAAAGTCGAACGTGGAGTATACTTGAAGTGATTTCCCTGGGTAGCTAAACTTTTAGCTCCTGTCTGAACCCAATCGCTAAATTGAGCAAGAAAATTTGATTACGGTTTCTAACGTAGACATTTCCTTTACTTATATATATTCGAGTTGCTAGAACGAGTTCAGAATAACTTTACGCGTAAACTTATGTTGAGATGCAGCGGACTTTCGTACAGCTGTATTCCCAATGGCGCCGCCCGAAGTAAGCAGTTAGGGTTGCGTTCGTTGAAAAGTAGAAGAAATCGTAATGATTTGTTGATGATGTATAAAATTTTGACCAGAAGGGTCTCTATTGACTTTTCCAGTATTCTCAAATTTCAATCCAGTAGGACTAGGAGTGGTGGTTTTAGCATTCGTGGCTCTGTGGCTAGAAGCCAAGTCAGAAGAAACTTTTTCTGCAACAGGGTTTTCCACAAGTTTCGATCGTTGATCAATCAGAACATTTTGGCAATGAGCCTAGGTTCCTTCAGAACTTTCATCAGCTGCCAAAGGATAGTCGATGAATTGTAGCCTTTGTATGCTTTCTTTTCGTGAATCTTTTATTTTAATTTTTTTTATAGCTATTTTTATCAATGTTGATTTACAACTGTTTTTTTTACTTGCTAGAGTGCAGGATTTTCGTATATCATGGCCACTGTGTTTTTAACTGTTTTAATTACGCGTGACGGCAGTCCGCGTCCATTAAATAAATAAATAAATAATATTATAAGACCCCCATTCGGTCATCAATTTCAGTGAGTCATCCTATCAACCTAGAGTTGGTAAACTATTAAAAACCTCAATAACTCTAAGAAATGGCCTGTTTGTTTGCACAGAAGCATAATGCGGAAACTTCTCTCGCTGAACTTATCACGTTACGTGATCGGTCACCGTAAGGACAACGTCTGGCCTTGTGCAAAAGAGCAACGGCGAAGGAGCAGGTGAAAAGTGCTGGTATGCTTATCATGTTCTGTCCCAATATACATCCGGAAATAGCGCGGTGCCGTAAAACCGGTTTGGAGATTCAGTTAGAGCTTGACACTCCTTTTCGGAATACATATATGGGACTTCACTCCAACTTCTCTATTCAGCTGTGCTATATGATGCTCTATTCGCTTTTCACTTAGGCGGCAATGTATGTGCGAGTGATGAAATCATTGGGAAATAACTGATTGTTTATTCGCCGCATCATTGCAGAAAATTATAAAAATTACATTTATTATTGAAATTTAAAATTAGGAATTCGTTTGGTTGAATTAACAGTAATCAGAACGTGAAAGCTGCACTTGCTTTATTTGTAGAGTTCCTTCTTTGCAGAAGCGAACAAAGTTACGGGGCATGTGAAATGGAGAAGGTGGAGGAAACGATGGTCATAAGCACTGAGCTCCTTGATTGTCGTTGGAATGTATTTCAATGGACGATATGCGATTATTAGAACTGCTCTGTTAGGCCCCTTTCAGAATTTGATCACTGATTGCCGATCTGTAAGTGTTGATATTTCTGATTCAGTTGATCGCCTTCTTTTCGAAGCAACCGTGAACGCACTACAGTTCACCTGCGGCGCGGTTTCTCAGACAAGTATAAGGGATCACCCGGGCGCTTTTGGCCTCTGGTGCCGGGTGATCCACCGCCCGGGTGATCCACATCCCTGTCTGAGGATACTCGCAACCGCGCCGCAGCACGATTTCACAATCAAGCACTTGCGGACTGAACGATGCTGAAAGTGAAGAAGGCAGAGTGCGCACAATAATTTTAGTCTGATGAATTGACGGGCTGCGACGGTGATCACCCCGCGCGAATCGAAACCCCATTCTCACTGGAGGCGGCCAATCCCGCCTGGCCAGCCGTTTGATCCATGCGTCAGTCTAAACCGAAAACGGAAACCATACCTGATTTTTTTCGTGAATTGGCGTCCCATAACCCACGACTCAACTTTCCTCTTGAGAAGTTTCTAGCCGAAACTATGTCTCGAATACAGTCTCTTCGTTTGCATCGTCGATCAGCAACACTTGCGTCGAGAAACGACTTCTTCAACTGGATAAGACTGTCACGAGCTCCTTCTTCGTTTTCACAAGGTGAAGTTCAAAACAAACTCCCTATGAACTTTGGTATAACACGCCTCGATAGGCAGCGGATGAGAAATCTATTGGACTCATCATACCCTACGCATGCTTGATGGCATGCCATATATTTTGAAACGATAGCAAAGTTGTACCTGCAGATTTGGTGTTGGCGCAGCAGTTTTGTCTACATACTGCTCGCTGGTCAGAACTCACAGCTTCGGAATCACTCTCGCAGGAAGTTTAGACGGGGAACGATATCAAAACACTCGGACAGCCGGGAGGTTCGATTCGGCCATGATAGGCTTTCAATTCGACTAGAAAGTGGTATGAACGACGATAAGGCCGCGTACAATCCGTGAGCCAATTGGCCTAATCGTCGTCGAAGTGAGGAGCACGTTCCGCAACACATAGCCGCAGAAGTGCACGAGTAGGCCTCATGGAGTGGAGTCGCTGGTAGAGCGTATTCTTAGCGAGAATGGGTACAATACACCACATGCACACTCATGAAAACCTTATACCACCGCAGATGGTATTCCGATGGTCTTACCTTGCGTGAATGAATACGTGGCACAACGAGTGAACTGTGTTGGATAGGCCTCGCCGGTTCATATACGTCGAGTTTTCCGCCCACCCCGAAATCTGAAAACCTTGCTCACTTCCTCAAGGCTTTACAAGGACAAGAAGGCAAAATTGTGCGTACTGTAATGAAGTCAAGATATACCAATTTATGTGAACTGTTTACCTAATAGAATTTGAAGGCTATGGTGAGAAATATGGGGATGAAACGCTGAGACCCCTATTCAAACGCCTAGATAAACACAGAAGATCGTTGCGAAACCCGTCTTCTTACCCAACAAACAGTTTCTCTAGGCATAGAAAATCAAAGCTTGCTCAAGAGGCTCTCACAAGGCTTATCACTACGGTATTGCATCTGTCTCTCAACAGGTGGAAAGGAAAATCTTATTGTTAGAAGCACTTAACACTTAAAGGCAGCATAAACGCTCGAAAACGTGGTCGAGCTAACAACGTAAATCGAACCCTATGGCCTACAACATAATGCCTACGCATTTTGAAGCTTCTAGAAGCTTGACCCACAATGCCGTTACAGGAGTAGCAAGTTTGGCCCGCCCATCATTTTCACGCCCCTGTATTTGCTTTTCCGCAACGCAGAGTTGCTGGGTCATCTTCGCTTTAGGTAAGGTGTGGCAGTTTAGTTGTTAGGACAATTGACCAACAGTATCGACGGTGAAGATGACCCAGTTACAGGGAAAGGGCAAATACAGGGGCAGCTGCTGGGCCAACTTGCTCATGTAGCGGCGTATTGTCGGTCGTTGTTTGACACTTCAAAATGCGTAGGCGTTGTAATCTGAGCACCACCATTCTATTTCAGTTGTAATCTCAAATACGATTACGAGCGTGTATGCTGCCTTTAAGAGACCGCCTGCTCCACGGCGAATTTCCACAGCGGACCGGTGCGCTCCACGGCTAATCGTTTCCGTGGGTGCGCAGTGGGGACACGCGGTCCGCTGCGAACTATTTTGATCGGAGCAGGCTTTCTTACTTAGACAACCCAGTGTCCCGTTTCTACTCCCCCTGAGAGTATGTCGCTCCACAGAGATTTGGAGTGAGGCCATGGTGAAGCAATGATCCACCGCTCTTTCGCGGACCTGTTTTTTTTATTTTGGAAGTTATTCCAGCTTTACATGCACAAGGCTGGTAACGAAATAAGCGTTTGTTTGTCGACTTCTGGAATTTTCTTCAGGTTACAGCTAATGGTTAGGATTGAGCCGTGCTAGGCCGACCCGGAGTATTGAAAATTTGAAAAATGAACAAACGTCTCCTTTGTGATGCCCTAATAAACCTCATGTAGAACTTTCGGCGGACTCAAATACTTTGATCTACCAAGTTGTCTAATGCGACCGACAGAAACTTTATCGGAAATCTCAAAATGGGAATCAGATTCATGATCAGCACCCAATCCTCCCCAATGGCCACGTGAGCGAAGTCGCACCAAAACGTGAAAGGTTTACAAACGGATGACGAACGACAGACGCCAGCGACGCTTTAGAAAACTGTGAAATATACACCACTTTGTTCAGCGCCTCCAAACATACCCCGTAGTTTAATTTCAGTGAAATTTTAAGCTCTGAACTATTTGTAGGTTTTCACCCCTTTCCCTCAAAGTTACCCGCCACTCGGAATTTAGCGAAAATTTAAACAAAGTTGACCAATGGCTAATATACCGCAGTCGAAGGAAATTTCATTGGAAACTGAAAAGTAAAAACCAGAACCTTGTGCAGCAACTCGAATAACCCTCGAAATAGGTGGCACTACTATTTCGACAATCAACTGTAGAACATCAGTTCCGTATTAAGCATCATTGATACCCTTTCTTAGCCAAGTTTGGAACGATTTATTTCCAAGCTCGAAAATCGAAAAGTGCCATTACCGGAGATTCTTGTAAAATTACTAGGAACACTGAAAATGCTTGACCACTGTGAGTGTAAAATAGGCTACATCATAAGGAACCTATCCGTAATTAAGAAAGACTCCACGAAATATAAAAATATTAAAAGTTTTATGGCGTGAGTGCGCAGTGTGGACACGCGGTCCGAGGGGCAAAACAGCCGTGGGTGCGCAGCGTGGACACGCGGTCTCTTAAGTGTTAAGATAAGACGTCTATCTCCTGAAATTTACGACAGGAAAAGGTTGCGAGATGTATTGCGACTCTTTTCATGAATACAGTAACCCCAAAATGTGGAATTGCGTAGTGATAGGAGTACGGTCTAAGGACAACTCACAAGTGAACATGCGTGGCTCGACGTTTTCCCACCGTCGTCGCGCACTCTCCTCGTCGCATGCCTCTCGCCCAGCGTGAGAGCTAGAGCGTATAAAAACGAAGCACGATAGCAGATCTAGATGAGAATAGGCTTACAGCCCTCGGATTAGCGTATGGTGGGTGTTTCGCGACCACATTCAACGTGCTCAGGGTAGCACAACAACTAATTCCGTCAAATCGTGTGCCGCCACTGGCCCAATCCCTTCAGGTGATAAATTATAATGTAGAAGGCTAAATTTTTAAGCTGGCTCCCAGTCATGTAAAATGCAGTCTTCAATAAAATGAATGTATAGTTCAAGAAAAAATGAAACACAAATAAGACGGAATTTTTTTAAAAACTGTAATAAAACGAAAATCCTATCAAATAAATGGATCAGTTGAAAAATCTTTTAAATAATTAGATAAATATTTTTGTAGATAGAATAATAATTTAATCATTTATCTACGAAGAGATATTTTGTAAACTTGAGGGCATCGGCTTAGATACACACTATAAGCCTAATTTATTAGACCTGGATTTATTGGGGTTGATAAAGCCACTCATAAAAAATTACTAAAAACAATTATTCGTTGAGGAGTTTGATTATAGGGAGTTTTGAACGAAGCTTTCTGATGTGAGTTTTCAAGCAATATATATCTTTCTTAAAGGCAGTGTTCACGATGAAAAAGGTGTTTGAAATTCCACTGGAATGGGTAGCGGAGGGACGCTCTGTAACGCTAACGTCGAAAGAACGCATGAAAACGAGCCAGGAAGAGCCCCAAAAGAGCCCGAAGTTGCCACTTTGAGCGCAAGGCAAACCCCAAAAACGCAACACACGCCCACCGACGTGAACAAATGAATGCTCGAGATTGTGAGATGAGCGATGGTTTCCGATCAATAACCCCGTTCTTCCCTTCATTATCAACTTCTCTCTTTACTCAGGTCAGCTCGCATACATCGGCTGCAAAAGACGGAAGTTACAAGCCTCGGAAAACTCGTCCACCATTTTTCTCTAGCTCAATTTTGAGGGACTATAACTCAGTTCCCAGAAGGTCATGTACGATTTCAGAGACATCGTTGGAATCAGCATATGACCGCTTTCAAGATAGATGGGAAAAACAAAAAACGATTCTCATCGTGAACACTGCCTTTGAGCAGGTGGTGAAAAGTACCTAACTTAATTTGAGAACTATGGCGGCAATGCATGGTCCTAATCACAAACTAGATCAGAAAACAAAGAGTTCAAGGGTTGAAGCTCTGGCTAGTTAAACAGAAGAATTTACATTCTTCCACTGTTGAAGTATCAGCAGTAACAATGACGAGTAAAAAAATTTACTTCTCGATGTTCCACAATATTCGTTTTTGTTTTGCGACTTGTCCACCGGAAAATGTTTCTACTCTTACATAAGCTTGATCGTTCGTGTGGTTGGGAAGCTTCAGTTGTTTGAAAATCGATATTATATAGTGGAGTAAAACACATATGGAGGTTCCAAACCATTTTGGACTACCAGCGAGATTCCTGTGCGAGAGCGCACGGACACTGCCGGCGAACCTTCACTGTGCACGCAAAGCCATCTCATCGATAGCCGGACGGCGGAATACCCTGCTCGTCTCGCTACGGGCAGAGACTTAGCAGACAGCCGTGTTCACTTGTGAGTTGCCGCGTAACGATAGGAGTACCAGTGCGCATCGTACGGTATTTAAGAGCTACAGTTCAACTGTGCATTAGTTTGCAGCACGCTGATTGCAAAAGCGTGCTGCGGTGCGGTTGCGAGTATCCTCAGACAGGGATGTGGGATCACCCGGGCTGTAGGATCACCCGGGCACCAAAGCCAAATACCGGCCGGGTGATCCCACATCCCTGTCTGAGGATACTCGCAACCGCGCCGCAGCACGCTTTCGCAATCAGCGTGCACTTTGCGGACTGAACGGCAAGGCGGAGTTGAACTGTACGCGCTTGCAAGTCATCTTTTTATTACCATATTTGGTTGCTGGGCCATTCACTCAATTGTGCAGGCTAGTTGGTGCAAGCACGGTACGCTACATACTGTTTGATTCTGATTAATATATTCTAGGTTTGAGGAAGGCGCTACCCACCGAAAGCTCATCAAGAGGACATGTCAGGAAAGTTACAATTTTGGAAACATTTTTTGATTTTGAAACTTACATAAAGTTTTGCAGCCTCCACTGTTTGTTTGTTGAATATTTGAGAGAAGTTTTATAGAAAGTCAGTCATTCAGTTTCACTTGATGAGGTAGGTGTTCAAGTTGGCTAAAGCACAAGAGAGCCCCGATGATGCTTCCCCATCATCATCAAAACATGATAAGGCTTGAACTCAGAAACTAAATGTGTCATGATTTAATGAAATACGGGCAAATAAAAACCTGTTATGATACATGGTGTGTGACTGTAGTATCGAAAAACGAACTCGTTGGAGTAGGAAGAGGGCAATGAGGCGGATCACCAACTTCTCATTAAATATGTTTTTTCTTTCAGAAATGATCATGCCTTACGTAACTGTCATGAATTCTTCACCTTGTGCTAGCTTTTGCTATTCTTTTTCGAAATAACCTTGTAGTATGCAATTTTAAGGTATTTTTGTGAATACAGAAGATATTAAAATGTTTTACAACTATGTTCCCTAGCTCGGGTATTCCACAGTTACAAAGCATTATAGAACTGTTGTATTGGAAACAAGCTGTTCGCAAACCTCTGGGTAGTCCATGAAATGACATATTTCCTTTTGTCGAGGATCTCGTGCCACACTTGCAACCACACCTGCATCAGTGATTGAGTGTGTACTGAAAGCATCCTCACCATCAGAATAGGTCTGCAACAAAGTACTTTTCGGTTCGTACATGAGACCTCCTGTATTCTAAGAATTTGTGTGAGAATTTTCACATGAATGCAATCTGATACACAAAGCTAAACGGAATCATTGTGGGGGCGAGTAGAGTTCAAAGAGCCGTTGGGTTGCACATGAGCTGTATTAAGGAGATGACGATGTTCCTTCTTTGATTCTTGTTAGTAATTTATGAGGCGCAATACAGCCAAGAAATTGATCACGGTGTACGTTCATAGTTTCGTTGGGTGGAGCCTGGTACTCCTGCAAGCTTCGCCACAGGGCTGGTGATGGAGGGAACCTTCACCACTGGGAAAACTGGTAGCGTCCGAGGCAAAGAACCTCAAGGTAATGAAAGTGACCTGACATTCGTGCAAGTTATTTTCAACATGAGATGAGTGCCATTACCAGTTTTTCATTCATAACTTTTCCACCCTTGAAAACAGACTTTCGGTATGGTTGCTTTTGGAGTTCCTTCGAAAATCTGCATTAAAGAAAGTGTTGAGTATTATAAAACACGTTCCCAATCCTCCAGCCGATTTCAATTCAAAAAATGCATTTTTTCCCGCCCGAAGCTATCGGTTTTTCGTTCACAACTTTCTAACATTTTAAGATCGAATTTTGGTGAAGGTTATTTTCAAAATTTCCATAAAATTTTGCGTCGACTAGCGTTTTCAGGTTGGAAATGTATTTTCTCGATCCTTTGGCCTAATTCATACTATGGAATACCAGTTTTTCGCTCATAACTCATCAACACTCAAGAGACCGGGCGCCCCACAGCGACTATACGCAGCCGACCGCGCGCTCCACGGCCAATCAGTTCTGTGGGTATTAAAAATGGGGGTTTCTCTATGAAAGGGCCCGAGTAAAAGAGTATATACAGTACCGTGCAAAAGTCTATTCGTTTTTGTTTTTTGACCATAACTTTTGCACATTGCAAACCAGTTTTGGATGACATTTTTTTCCCATGTGTGGGAAACATATTCTAAATGCGTTGCACATATCAGCGATAATATGTATCAAGTGGCCTATATATATGATTGATTTTTCCTAAATTCGTATAATTGGCCAATTTCAATTTTTTTTATAATTTGTTTTTTTCTCGTTTTCTTACAGCCTATGGTTATTATTTCTTATTTGCAAAACGGCTAGACCCCTCAGGGCTCTAAGAATCCCTCACAAGCAAAAAGCGAGGCCATCTGCCGAGGAGGCCGATCCATGGGCTTGTCGACAGCATTCCTAGCACAACAGTTCAATGTGACTATTCCATTGCAATTCAAGAGCCGCTGAAACAACCAAGTTCGAGTTTGAAATCGACGGGAAGGCCTCGTCTTACATCTTCTCCAACAGATCGACTCATCAGAAGAATGAATAGGCAAGGCGAATCCGGGAGGATGGCAGCCTCCACGGATATCTCTGCAAGGAGCTCGTAGAGAGCATCATCATGTTAAGGCTGGTTTTCGTAGTCTATGACCTATATTTTTTAATCGTATTTTTGTTTTGGATCTCCGTGGATGTTGTCAAGAGACGCCTACGCGATTCAAGCCTATTTGGACGACGTCCTATCAAGAAGCCGATGATCTCTGAGAAGAACCGTATAGCACGTCTGCAGTGGGCCAAAGACCACCTTCACTGGACTCCGCAACAGTGGTCTGAAGTCATCTGATCAGATGAATCCACGTACACTCTTATAGTGAGAGACGGAATAAGCCCCGTTAGACGCCCAGTAGGTTCCAGACTGCATCCGGGCTATCAGGTCCCCACCGTTAAACATGGTGGAGGCGCTGTCATGGTGTGGGGCTGCTTTCACGCGAATGGTGTCGGTCCCTGCACCGCATAGAAGGTACTATGGATAAGAAGATGTGCAAGAGCATATCAGAGAACCATATGCTTCCATTTGGGCGAGTTGCCATGCGTAGGGAGTTTGTCTTCCAGCAAGACACTGATCCGAAACATGCTTCTCGTCTGATCAAGGATTGGTTGGACCAGCGCCGCATCCGCGTAATGGACTGGCCGAGTCGATCTCCGGACCTAAATCCAATCGAACATCTCTGGGCAAAATTGGGAGGGCACTTCAGGGCAAAACTGCTCGAAATGCGACTGAAAAGTTTGCACAACTCTAGCAAGCCTGGAAGTCTATTCCTGTCCCGAGTCTCACCAGACTTGTGGCCTCTATGCCTAGACGGTGTCAGGCGGTGATCGACGCCAACGGTATGGCTACCAAGTACAAGACGTATACTATTCAGAAACATAGTACCGTTGCGTTCTTCAGCTTTTTTTAGTATTTATTATTTTTCAAATTAATATCCTTTATTGGCCTCTTTTGTCTTTTTTTGATTTTTTGTTTGTAACTTTGGTTGTAAGTGTTGTTTAGAGATGATTTTGTAGTATGTTTGTTCTATCATTGTGTTGAAGTTGTGATACAAAAATGATGCCGATTGCTCTGCTAACAAATGAGTTATGGTCGAAAAACAAAAACGAATAGACTTTTGCACGGTACTGTATTAAGGTGACTCGTGTCTGCCACCAGTAATAGAATTTTCTCGTAATACGGGTCTTCCAGTTACAATGGAAAGGCATCTTGTTTTTTTTTTTCAGGAAACGATGAAAATTCGGGTTTATGGCGTGATTGCGTAGTGTAGACGGTCCCAGCGGCAAAAGAAGCCGTAGATGCGCACCGTGGACACGCGGTCTCTTATTGTTAGGTGTCAATTGTGACAGATAGAGGCGTGGTGAGGACTGTTTTCGAAATCTACGTAAAATTATGTGTCGATTTATTATTGAGTTCCTAACTTTACTTTCTCCATGAGCCAGCCAGGTCGGTGTAGCAGAGCTCCATAGATATCTCAGGTGCTCTTACCTCCATGAAGTACACGAGAGACGCAGAGACTTACTGGAACCAACAATGAGGCTCGGCTCCACCGACCCAGCTGGCTTATGAAGCAAGTTAAAGGCAGCATACACGGTCGTAAACGTGATTGAGAAATAGAATGGCATGGCTCAGATTACAACGCCTACGGATTTAGAAGCTTCAAACACGACCCACAATGCCGTTACAGGAGTAGCAAGTTTGGCCCCGCCCGTATTTTCACACCCCCTGTACTTGCTCTTTTCCTCCAATGCAAGGTTGCTGGGTCATCTTCGTCGTCAGTGACGTGTGTGGTTCACTTGTTAGGCAATCTACCAACAGTACCGACGGTGATTATGACTCCAACAACCTTGCGTTGCAGGAAAAGGGCAATTACAGGGGCGTGAAAATACGGGCGGGGCCAAACTTGCTACCCTGTAACGGCAATATGGGTAGTTTTGAAGCTTCAAAATCCGTAGGCGTTGTAATCTGAGCCATACCATTCTGATTCCGTGGTTATCTCAATTACGTTCACGAGCGTGTATGCTGCTTTTAAGTTTGAGTCATCTGCCGCGCTCGAAGCAGAACACAAGGCGACTTTTCATTCATTGTTTGGAATTCTTCGTCCAATATTCAGTCCCGTAGGCTATGAAATATCGAAAGAAAACTAAAAAGTCGGCGAGACAAGGAAGAATCATTTGTCATCGCGGTCACTTTTTGGAAGATAGGTTGTATGTAGTAATCCCTAGAAGCCCAAGGCTGTTCTCCTCTTACGTTGATCGGAGCGCGAAATCTCGATGAGCCAGATCAGACGAATAACTTCACCTAATTTCTCTCAATTTGGACCAGGGAACTCTTTGATCGCTCTCAATATTTACACATTTGTGTTTGAAGGCGTGCTTTTTAAAGTTCGTCTTTATCGTATTTCATGGACAGCGACAAAAACTATTATCCATACTCTCAATCCTTCTTGGAAACCTTTTTTTGTATCCGGTGATTCTACGTCGAACAGAATCGCTCTTGTTCACTCAACTAATGATAGGACAACGAAGTAGCCTGAATGTCTAGTGAGTCGACCACCATCGTGTCTAATCGCAGCAGACTAAATGACTACAGCCGCTCAGCAGATCCGGGGCTAGCTTGGAAACGCGACATAAGGAGGTCGAACGCGTCCTTGGAGCGCCGACATCTTGGCGCCCGTCCAGAAAAAATTGTTATTGCCCTGACAATGACTAGCGGACAGCTAAGGCCATGGCCTCTGTCCTGGCGACTACCCATTTCAATACCTTCTTACCTGCATGTTTTTTTTCTGGAATTATATTAGACCTCGGTATTTTGGAAGTCTTTTCGGACTTCAATATTCTCAGATATGTAGCTGTTGTCGCTTCGAGGGCTCCTAGATTTCTTCCTATCTCCCTTTCCGACTTGTTCTACGAAATATTTATCCGCATTTAAACAGAATATTCAAACACATTAATTAATAAACACTACCTTAAAGGGTTCTTTGGGGCAACCGTTTCCCGAAGAAAGTGGGCCCAGCAGAGAATAAGTCCCCAAGGCGAGGGGGGATCCAAACGGGCCTGAGTGTGGGCATCGACGGCGCGGCCGTAAGGTTAAGGGTATACTTTGTCTGTGTCATGAACGACAGTCATGACATTTAGCACAAATCTTGACGGGACCAGCATAGGAGCATCAACACTGGCCGCCGTAGAAGCAGTTGTCGCGTAGCCATCGCAGCGACGTGTCGCGGAGGGCCGATAAACTGCAAATGTGCCGATGCCTGTCGTTGCCACTGTCGCTGTCGCTGTGCAGAGCGACGCGACCGCGTGTCGCAAAAGGTTAGGCCCTAGTTATACACCAGCGTTTCGCCGCGGCTGGCTTCCACGGCATATCTGCTATTGGTCAATTTCGAAATTTGGCCAGTTGCAGACGTCCCGCAAAGACCAGCGGCAGCGAAACGCCGATGTATAACTAGGGCCCTGCGATTGGTCTAACTTGCGCCAGCAGGAGCGAGAATTGGAAAGTGTCTCGCCGAACCTGGAATCGCCTGCTGCTGCGCGTTGACAGGCTACGGTACCGTGGCGCGGAATTTGAATAAGTCGTGCTGGCACGACAGCTGTTTCGGCAAAGGGACCCTTGAAAGCACATTCCACCCTTCACATCCTTTTATCGTAAACACTCTATCTTGTTCAAGTGACCTATCTTTGAGGCTTCCCCCTACATAAATTTTGCAGGTAAATCTTCACTTTTCTCTAACACAATGTTGATTTCTTCGCTCACATGATTCCAATACCAAATGTGGAACAGCGATTACTCATCAAGCAGATAGAGTGCACCGCTAGAGGAAAAAGTTGTGGGATGTTATCGTCAAGACTATTAGATTTGTCGGTGCGTCAGCGAAGACATATCAACTTTGAATGTTTTCCGGTTTAGATAGGGGTCACTATGTGTAACTACACATGCATAGAAACATCTGGAATGAACACATATCCATGCATGCAATTTTAATATGTATTAGTGGCATGACGGTGTTTCAATATTTCATGCTCAAAATCGGCTAAATACATCAGGCAGTTCCCAAAAAGCAAAAAAAAATCAAATGAAGGCCTCCGTCACACTAGTGTACTAAAGCTTATCCAATCACTGAATTAGATTAAGCTAGCGCCGTGGCTTCCTATTTGAATTGGACAGACCATATGAAGAGAATTTTCGTAAATACGTGTGCTTTCCGACAGAGGCAGCAACTCTCTTAGTGTGACCCCCTACCACGGTCGGTAAAAGACTGCAAGAAATACCCTCTACTTCCCCACAACTCGCACTAAGTTCGGCAGCAGTTTGGAATGGGTTCCGTGTGTGCGCTGCGGTTCGTGGAACACTTTGTCATATGTTTTCCCCCACTGTCGATCAATTCCAGTGTTCTTCTCTTTCTATTCCTTGCTAATATTCCATATTCGATATTCTCCTCTTCTATTCGACCTCTGCCTACAATCAGGATAAGTTTTTCTATTTCCATTGTTTGTCGAAGTGGTTAATTGTTTAATAATTTGTTTTTATCCATAAAAACATTCATCATCAACATTCAACATTTCGTGCTAACAAAAAACATAAGTAAATACATTAATTAGTCAATAATTAATTTTTAAAAAATTCTTCAGTGAAGAAAACTACTAGTGTCAAAATTATATTCAAAAATTTATTCTGAGTAAATAATTATTCGCTTATTAATGTATTTACCTAATTATGTTTTTTCTTAGCATTTAATTTAAATTGTTGAATGTTGGTGATGAATGTTTATA
Organism: Aplectana chamaeleonis; assembly: GCA_029168955.1. Classification (NCBI taxonomy): domain Eukaryota; kingdom Metazoa; phylum Nematoda; class Chromadorea; order Rhabditida; family Cosmocercidae; genus Aplectana; species Aplectana chamaeleonis. The sequence continues at coordinate 49,099 of JAPDOI010001678.1, read as the reverse complement.
TGGATAAAAATAAATTGTAAAATGATTAATCACTTCGATAAACAATGGAAATGAAAAAAACTCACCCTGATTGTAGTCAGAATTCGAATAGAAGCAGAGAATATCGAACATGGAATATTAGCAAGGAATAGAAAAAGAAGAACACTGGAATTGGTCGACAGTAGGGGAAAACATATGATTACGACGACCGTTAATTCCCGTTACATTGATTGACCGGCATTTGGCTGCCACCCATGAACAGCACAAAGTGTTCCACGAACCGCAGCGCACACACGGAACGCATTCCAAACTGCTGCCGAACTTAGTGCGAGTTGTGGGGAAGTAGGTGGTAAGCTATTCTTGCCGCTCTCTCTTTAAAAAAAGTGGCTGGAAGGTCAAACTTCAGCAACCTTCTGCCACCGCTATGAAAGCTTTCTAACCTACACACTCGAACATTATAACAAAAACACATATACAAGGGAGGGCATTTTCCACACTTAAATTGTCTCATATGTTGGATAACACATAGAGAGTCAATATGCGAAAAGTGTGATTGTGCAGCATGACCCGAACACATATTTATTTATCTATGCATTTATTTAAATGAGCGGTTAAGCCACGCGAATACTACAATAAACATGATTACTAAAAGTGGGATGGAATAAATAACACAAACACAGCATTCTTTTGAAGAGAAAATTAGGAATCGTTTCCTAAAAAGTTGACATTCAGTCGATGATCAAGAAAGTGTTTGAATCCATTCGTAGAAATAGTAAGGATGCTTTCCATTGCTAGTGAGCTAGAAATTTTGATACATCTATCTGAGAAAAATTCGGATTTGATGGGGCTTTTTGTCCCAGGCGAATAATGCTAATCGGCCTCTGAGCACATTTTTTGACTTTTTTTGTTGCTCTTCCGTCGAATACACATAGATTCTCCATTCAGTCAAACAAGGGCCGTCCTAATACTTATAGGAACAACACTGTATCTCCTCGCATCATGGTATCCATAATCTTCAGTCGAACTGACCATAACGAACATCTTAAAGGCATGGTACACGATGAAAACCGAAATCCAGCTTTTGCGTTCAGTCGGACTAGTGGGTCATAATAATGTCACTCAGAAAGTTTGGAGTTTCAAAATCGCTTCTGAAAGGATATATGCTCACCTCAAAAGGGATTCCTGGGTTTTAGGGCCCGCCTTGGGGTCGATCCGTTATTACAAGGAACAAAACTCCGTGGTCGCTACCGGCGATCGTGCGTTGACGCGTCGTAAGGCGCAATTCACACGGCACTCGATTTCGCATTCGGCATCGATCGAAAGCAGCTGACGGCAATGGACGCAGCAGGTTATTACCCCTTTTTAGTTCCGTTCAAGAAAAAATTATCGCTCGTCTGAATGGCGTCCTCGGTGAATTGCTTCCAACGCTGCGCCAAGGAACGAATCGTAAAAGTGTTCCTTGCGTTCTTCGCGCAACTATCCCAAGATGATGTCGGCGGGAACTTCGAATTTGTAATAAGCTTTCTTGGAACGGGTTTTTCTTGAAAGGTTGACGAGGGGGCTTTTTGTCACCTTCAGTCACTATAGGGATATACCAACACGAAAAAGTCAAAAACCCAAGTATGGTTTTCATCGTGTACGATGCCTTTAAAGGCAGGGTTCTCGATAAAATCGACTGTTGTGTTATCACCGTAGAATGGTAGATCTGACCATCACAAAAGTGAAAATAAGTGAAAAATTGGAGAAAAAAACGGTCAGAAGAAAGTTATGGCTTGGTGTCCTCCCGCCCCCAATCATCGAGATTTGCGTAAAAGCCTGTTTTGTCAACTCTTATTTTGCTTCTAAAGTAATTTCTGAACATTTCTGGAGACTACTGATTGCTTTAGCAGAAAAATTAATGTCGGATAAGCAAGCAATAATGGAAATTGCGTTAATTAGGGGGCCGGCCGACACCGGTAATTAGCCGTTATACTTTGTTTTTGAGCGTTCTTCCCGCGAATTTCCGGGTTTTTTTACTTACTTTTACTTTTGTGATGGCCAAATCTACATTCTTATGAAGAGAGCTCAAAAGTCGTTTTTGTCGCGAACCCTGCCTTTAAGGAAACGAAGTACGTATCGACCGCTTGCGGACAGCGCGCAAACTGAAAAGCCTTCTTGAAAAGTGATGCTGCGTAACTGTTTGATTTTTTTTTCAAATAGATTTGTGAACAGTATGTAGTAACCTATGCAGATATTTGGGTATCAATCGAAAACTGTTCAAAAATCAATCTAGCTATTCATTCTTTTGAGTGATAATACTAATTATTATACGAATGATTTCCTAATGTTAATTCATTTAAAATAGATTAGCACATTAGCAAATATCCGAGTAGGCTCCATAGCATCGGTAACTCGCGAGCGGTTGCGTCGCGTTCGCCGTAAGTCGCGCGCGGCGCAGCCAATCTGTGCGAGACGAGGATCTGTCTGATAAAAATGAAGTTCCATGGGTATTAATGTGGTAGACATCTCTAATGAAACTTCTTTGGAAAGGGATGCATCAGTGAATTTAGCAGAAATACGTTACTGGGCCTACATGTGTCTTTGGACGCTGGGCTCATTCCGCAGCGGGCTTCCGCCGCCCAGCGACAACTTGAAGAACCAATGCGTGCCCCCCATCCGAGAAATATTATGCCTGACACTGGTTCGTTAAGACAGTGCGCAATATCGCGTTGCGTAGGCTAGGTTACGAAAGAACGTAAAATTACTGAGCAAGGAAGAAAAAAGTTGAATGACCACCAATGGTCACTACCTGAGACGAAATGAGACTTTCTCTGTGGAGACTCGCACACAACGCACCACTAAGGTACGTAACTCGCCATGTCATCAAATATAATCAACATCTTCAACATATAGAAGAGCTGGACGGCAAGATTGAACGACGTGGGTCATGAACGTCGCAGGCTCCTGATGAGCGTATGTATGACGTCGTAAAAAATTAGTTAGGGCTTGAGAAAGAACGCGCATGACTTGTTCATCGGGTGCAAGGTCTCAGAGAAACCTCGTAGCTACACGTGACGAACGTGGAGCAAAACCAAGTTTGAACAACACCATCCGTGGCAAAAGGATGAATAAAAAGACTCCCAATTCTTGGATGGGATCATCGTAGCGCTTCACGAGAAGTTATCCGTCGGAAATCCTGAGAACCACGGAGAAATCTATCGACTTTACGTCATGTGCAAGGTTTTAGGAAGTATCATTCTTTACCGACTGATCGAAAGTCGTGAAGAAGCGACCAGAGATAAGCAAGCCAGTTTTCAACCTAATTGATCGACCATCGACCAAGCTTTCGTCGTTAGAAGAGCGATTGAATCGTAGCAACGGTTCTCAAAACCATTAAAGCTGGCGTTTTTGGACATTGAAGCCACACTCGACTCTCCTCATCAAGCTCAGCTGTGCGTGCCAATTGGGTCCCGGAGAAGTACAGTTACGTCCGTGGCTTGCGCCTTTAAAAAAACATTTGAATCTCACCCGTGACCGGCGCGGGCGGTTTAAATCTCACCGGCGGCTGAAGGTGTGGTAAGCTGATCCGCTGCGCTCTTTTCTCGACCAGAGTCAATTAGCGCGGGACAGGGGCTCTCTACACGCATGGGGAGGAGTTATCCTGATTTTGCAGTTCGACTCGTCACGCCAACCAATGCAAGCGAAGTGGTCCCGAGTGGAATTAGTGCCGCGGAAGACCAGACATCACTTCCCGCGGTGTGTAGAGAGCCCCTTTCTCAACTAGCGTGCTCGCGAGCGCGACCGCTGGGTGAAATTTAAATGTTTTTTTTTCGAGGACCCAAGAAACGGACCTAACTACATTTTTGTCTAATCGAGGACAAGAACAAGGGAACAACAGCAGCAGTTCGTACACCTGTGGGATCTAGTTCAGCTTCCGTGGTGAATACAAAAGTAAGGCAAGGAGCAGTGAGAGGACCTTCTCTATTCAACTACGCCGTTGATGAGATCATGCGTAGAGTTGCAGAACAGTTTCCTGCGGATGTGATATTAACGCCACCAGGACGCCCTGTTGTCTACGTGGATAACACCAACGGCATTGTGCTACTCGCTGAAAACAACGCAAAAGTGCAAAGGATTGCGAACCTCGTTTCGAAATATGCCGCAGCCTATGAACATCGACTCCATCCCGACAAATGCAAGCAGATTTGGGTTTCTCAAAGGTCTCCAACGATACTTTGTGAAGCGGGACGACGGACCGAGCTTGCATACGAATTCTGTCATGTGGGTTGCAAGCTGAAAACTTTGGTATAGCTCCCTTTCTTGACTTCCCTCCTCAAGAAAAAACATTTAAATCTCATCCGCGGCTTCGCGTGCGCCGGCCCTCTAATCGATTCAGGCCGAGAGAAGAGCGCAGCTGATCAGCTTATAATACCGCCATCCTCCGTTGCGTTTTAAACCGTCCGCTCTAGCGGCGGGTGAGAATTAAATTTATTTTTCTCTTGAGGAGGAGAGCCGTGATCCTAAATGTAGTTATTCAAAGGAGTTCCAGCGAATATGTGTGGAAGCTTCGTCTGCATACAATTCTCTGTGTAAATGTCCGCGGTTTTCCCCTTCTGTGAAGGAAGCCGATCTAAGCGTCAACTTATCCGCTTATTGTCCTATCATTATTTACGGATACGAGTCATGGGCCGTACCGGGGACGCAGAATGAAAGGTTGAATCGCTCGTGGAAGGAGTCTGTTTAAAGGCACATGACACCCAGAAAATCATTTTTTATGTTTTATATTGATCTTGGAGAGGGTCACACTCTGATCATAATGGTATCTCTGAAATCGCTCAAGGTCCCTTACAAACGGAGTTATGGCTCCTCAAAAATGCCTATACTTTGAGGGCGAAAATTTCGTGGACGAGTTGTCTCAGGCCTGCATTGCTCTTCATTCGCAGTCGCGGCACGAGAGAAGAACAGGATGAGGAAGTAGATCGGAAAGGGAGTGAAGAACGACGAGTCGGTTGAGAATCGTCCATACATCTAGCCACTATTGAGATCTAAAATCAGGAAGGGGGCCGGGCCTGAGGTGGTGGCTGGAGGGGGTCGGGCCCGTGGGTGTCGCTTATATCGCGCTTATTTGGAGGAATTGAGATATCGTATTTGGTACGTGTTATACAAGAGGGGTCTTCTACACAATTACACGAAAATCTCAAAATTCATATCTGACAAGGGACCACTTTGAACATAAAATGGAGTTTCGAAAAACGGTCTTTTGAAAGTTGTAGAGGGCGTAAAAATAAACAATCTAAGATTTTAAAATTTCACTCAGTCCTCACGGGTAGATCAAAAACCACCAAAACAATGGGTTGGGGTAGGTAAAATGCCATTCAATGCACCCTAACCTGACGAAATCCGCTAAAAAACAGGAAACGGACCCCATATTCGTGTTCAGCGTCTCAAATTACCCCCTGGGGCTGAGTTTGGGCGGAAAAAAATTTCGACCTCAACCCCCAGAAATGGCCTTGAGCTTCTTACCTCATGGGGCTTCAAAGATCGAGAAAAAATTTAGGACTCAAACTTTGCTTTTGGAGGTTACATATTTAAAGTGCTTATAACGAATCTGAGGTCAGTTTATCGATTTTCGACAGAATACGGTAGATTGCGGTGGGTAAACGGTAGTTGGGTCAAAGTCTCATATTTGACTCAAGATTTCTGAACGGGGTTATTCGGGGTGCTGAATACGAATTTGATGTTCACTTGTCAATTTTCAAATTATGAAGGTAGGTTTAGACCCTCTACGTCATGAAAACTACCGTAATCTACGGTAAACCTCAGAATTTTGGCAAACGACCTCTAAATTCGTGTTCAGCACCCTAGATTACCCCTACATACAAGTTTTGAGCCGAATCCGAAGATTTTTTCCAAACCACATAAAAATTCCGATGGTTGGTACCCTTGCCTTGCCGCTAGGCTTGGAAAAGCACCTGTAACTTTCTCCGAAGTGGTTTCTTTTTTTTTTCGGAGAAGCTGCGAAGAGCATACTCGGATTCTACGTCCGAAATGGCTCCAGAAAACTACATTTATTCCAGAATGGCCAGGCTGACTAAAAGTAGTCTTCGTGTAAAGTGCGTTTTTAAAAGGTTCTGTTCTACTGAAAATTTTGGAATTGATAACGAAACACTTTTCTTGAGTCTTCGAGCCATGCGCTTAAGTACAATACCCGCGCTAAGTTTTGTAAAAACGAGGAGCATCTGGCAAACTTGGCAAAAAAGCGTCCGATGCATGTAACTTTGTTGAACGAAGACTTTTTTGAATTCTGAAAACGCTATCATCTTCACAGATCAAAATGCTACCAAATTATGCGACTTGTGTGCCTTAGTTCCCTAAAATCGCTTTGTTTTTTAAGGAAATAGTTTTTGCAATCGTTTTTCAAAAACGTCGCGCGCGGCGAATGCGGCGAAACTTTGAGCAGTATTTGTAAAAGTAATCGAAGAGCAATCGGAATGTTTTCTTCAAGAATCAGGTGCAGGTGAGAGAATCTCAAGGTTTGTTTAGGGTGGATTTTCGAAATCCTTCATTAAAAACGCTTGAGAACTACCTGAAAAGTCAGAGTTTTGTTGCGAAATACCCGGAATCATAAATGAAGGCCGCGCGCGACATTTTTTGAAAAACGATTGCAAAAACTATTTCTTTCAAAAACGAAGTGCTCTTAGGGAACTTCGACACATAAGTGACATGATTAGGTAGCAATCTGATCTGTGAATATGATAGCGTTTTCAGAAATCAAAAAAGTCTCCATTCAAAAAAGTTGCATGCATCGGACGCTTTTTTGCCAAGTTTGCCAGATGCTCCCCGTTTTTACAAAACTTAGCGAGGGTATTGTATTAGGTTGCTTCAATGGATTTCATAGTTCAGGTAAACCCACTTCTGTTTACAATAATTATTTCTGTTGGAAAAAAGATTGGTCATTGATCAAGGAACAAGTCCACGAAGTTTCATTTTGTCCGAACTTTTTTCCAGCGTCATATATCAAAATAAGTCCCCTTAAGTGTTTTACCGAATTAAGGACGGTTTTTCTGTAACATATGTGGGGGAGAAGGGCAAGGGTATTCTTGATATTCTAGCAATTGTCGAAACCTCGGAATTTCTAACATTGATGTGAACCGTTCTCCGTTTATATCACGTTTCCTCTGCGATATAAGAAAAGAGGTATAAAAAACAAGAGACACTGTTAAAACTCAAAACAAGTAACGTGAACACATAGAAATGTCATAACTACCAGCCATAATGCAGTAATGATCCCACAGTATTCGAACAATATTTCAATTGCTTCGTAGTCCAACGCCTAACCGACTGAGCCACGGTGTGCAGATAGCTTACCCTGACTATCAGATTGCAGTGATCGGTGGTTTGAATGCAACGAGCATTGTTCAGGGGATCAGTGAACAAGTCATAACTCGAGAACCTAGCTAGATTTCATCTTCAAACTTTTAGGAGAACCTTTTCAGATGATTTCAAGGCCACTGTATAGCTCACACTTGTGCTACGTCCTCCCAATCCAACGTTCTGGTTTCTTTCCTTTTTTGATCGTTTTTGTTCTACCCGTGAGGACTGAGTGAAATTTAAAAATCTCAAGTTGTTTCTTTTTAACTCCTCTACAGCCCTCAAAAGACCGTTTTTCAAAACTCCATTTTGTGTTCGATGTGGTCCCTTGTGAGGGTGTACTGTGCCTTTAAAGCTGTTGCTCTCCTCACTGGTATTCATGGCCATGAGGACTGCCCAAGGATGGCATTAAAATTGAGTAGACCCGACACGACTAGCGCCCATCCATGGAAAATTGGACAACGGATTGATGAACAGCGCTCGCAAGACCGACAAAACTATGTACCGTATACCTACAGTAATCTTCTAGAAATTAGAAAGCAAACCTCATAATCGCGTTTGGCATAACACACCATGGATGTTGATCGGGCGGTTAAAATCCATTTCATCTCTGGAATCCTAAAGTTGTGCTTGTGCCCGATGGTTTTTAGGCACGCGAATGTGTCGAAGCCGTCGATTCTAGCCTTTTGTTGTCCCTGAATGTCACCAGAATAATCAACTGAGATCAGAAACTTTCTCGAAAATCCGACATGTATGAGCTCGTCTGCAAATATATTTAATGACCCCACGAGAACTAGTTCTCAGTGTTCGTCTAGACGAACGCTGAATCCTTTCGCAACATTTTGCAACATTCTGCAAAACTTCCCCGTCTGAGATAATAAATCACTCGCTTGCTTAGAGACACCGTGCGCACAAATCACAATTTATTTTTTGTCCCTAGTCGGCGATGTTGGCCCAGTTAGGAGCATCTACAGATTTTTTGGTACCAAGTTGTGCGATAACATAGTATAGCCAATAAGAAAATCTCGACACATTTGGACAAAACTAGGCATTAGTATTGAGGCAGATCCGAATAGTATTCTTGTATTACTCTGAGACGGAATATGGATTCTGGCGAGTATTTAAATATTAGGTTCACAAATAAGTTTTTAAAGTTATTTTCTGTTTCTTTGAAACTTGAAAGCAATGTCGGCCTATTTTTTGACACTACCAAAATTAAGGTTAGATAGATTGGACTGGCCTAGCTGAACACCGTCTGAGTGTTCCACAAACTATTAGTCCTAACTTTTGGAGAAAACAGCCTTGAAGTTGGGGAATACGGTATTCACAGCATGATAATCACGGCCAGAATGCCGACATTTATACAAGAATTTTGAAGAATTTGTGGACGATGGTCACAACATGGGCGATGGACATTCTTTTCTGACAGGCTTGTTGACCTAAATGGCTGCAAGAATTTGGAGAAGACCCTTCCAAGTTTCCTTGATAATTTTTTGCAACATGTCACCTGGCGTTGACGTGCCTGAGGTCCGCCGTTTTGTTCTTTTTCGCATATTGGGGTGTTGAAGTCCTAATTTTAGGCTAAATTGCATCAATTGTTGCTAGTTACGTTCTCAATAGATAGCTTATATAGACCGGAGCAGCTAGTTTTTGTATTTTTAAAGCTTTGACTCTTCTTCGATTCTTTCACCAAAACTTTTTTTGCCATCAAGAACTGAGTATTTAGTTCAATAGTCAAAAAATGTGACCAATTTCTCTCAAAACCACATTCCAACCTCAGAAACGCCTGCAAGTTCATTTGCTTAGCTGAGAGAGAATTTCACGCTGATCAAAATGATACCTCCAGAGTCGCTCAAAACCCTCTACGAACAGAGTTATGACCCCTCAAAGATTGGGAATTCAAACGGTGAATTTGTTGGACGAGTTGTCTGGGGCCTGTTATTCTCCGTCGTTTGCAGCTATCGCCCTGTAGCAGGCCGCAGTATGGAGCTGGACCGATAACAATTGGAAAACTACAGATTTCGATCAAAATCCATCGCGCGTTTCGTTCCTATTGGGGTCGAAAACTGGTTGGTGGGCGTAACTCACTTTTTCATTTCTGAGGGCGTGGTCAACATTTTCCGCGCTTTTTCTCGCTTATTTGAGATCTCGCGCCCTGCACGATTACTATACGTGCTGGTAGGAACGTACTAGGCCGCCCAATAATTCCTGTCCGAAAATTTTCAAAATTCTATAATTTTCCTTAGAAGTGTTATAATATCAGGCAAGTGTAAGAACCTTCTAGAAGGTTCTCCAAAGTTCTACTCTAAGGGTATATAAGGCGTAGTCACCGCGACTAGCTACCGGTACAAGCTAAAATGGACCAAGATCGAATTCGTACGTCCGAGTGGCTGCTGGGCAACGACACGGGCACCGCGGTCGCCAACATCTGCAGAGCGTGCAAGGAGGATGCAGTGTCCCAACGCACAGTCAGCCGCTGGTTCAATCGTTTTGAGAGCGGCGACACGAGCCTCAAGGGCAGGGAGTACAGCGGGAGACTTTCTACGGTGGATGATGACTCAGGCCGGAGTAATACGGGAAAATTCTGACAGATTACGGGAAAATTCTGCCGGATTACGGAACGATTTTGCCCTCCTCTGGTGGTAATTTTACCGTTTTCTGGCAGAATTTTCTCGTTTTCTGGCAGAATTTTCCGAAAGCTGTCAGAATTTTACCGAAATCTGTCAGAAATTTTCCGAAATCTGTCAGAATTTTTCCGTACTCTGGTCGGGACAGTACGGAAAATTCTGCCAGACTACGCGTTCTGCCGCAGTCTGCGGTGAAGAACCACCCTCCCAGCGGAGCGCGGCGAAAGCGGCCCCCCCCCAGCCGTGGGGATACCCCTATCCCCTCAGCAGTCAAAAATATGCTGGCCTCTAGAGAGTGACTCGAAGTCACCTTCCAGGGCCGGCATTCGAATGCCGAATGAGTACTCTAGGGAGATGAGACACCTTTTATACCGGCTGTGCACGTGATAAGCACGTTACGACCTGATCATTCGTGACCATTATCAATTGTCTTTCCAACCGGCCGAATTGAAGATGGCGTGGCGTGTTTTGTGGATCGAGGGGGAGCCAATATCCGCGCAGCGTGTGCGTCGCATAAGGTGGTCGTCTTGAGGCGCCAGACAGTGAGAAGGGCGGGCAGATCAGTGGAAAGGGCCGGGTAGCGTTAATGATTCCAAAAGTGACCTCAACCAATAGGTGTGACAGCCTTTCTCACTGACCTGCCCGTCCTCCTCACAGTCTGGCGCCACGAGACGACCACCCCGTCGCATGCAGCCTGGTTCGCCGCTGGCGGCACCCTCGAGATGTGGGGCGCCGGCCGTCGCCCTGGGCTCCTGAGCCCCCTGAATTCAAGGGGTGAGCAACCAAGATTCATCTATTAAATTCATCTACCAAGATTTCCTCACACCCTGTGGTGTGAGGAATAAGGAAAAGCATCATACGCGATCACACGCTCGTAGCGGGCCCGAGTAAAATTGACTTCGAACTGGAGAGTATGAGCACGTATACACGCATATACAGCGTGTTCAAATGAGCGTGCGTAAATGTCAGTCTCTGGGAGCGCGTGCATTTGCGCGTGAGGACGCATGCATATAGGTGTGCACGCGCTTGCGTGCGCACGTGTGTGAAGGGGAGGAGAGCGCACTTGCGTACGCGTACTTCGGTCAAGCACACCGCGCGCTATATGGATCACTGAGATACTTTCGCGTTCACTCGTATTCCCCAACCGTTTCGCTCAAGAGTTTCCTAGAGTGTGTGCCGCGCCCCACCATTCTTCCTGAGTACCGAAAGAGTCTTGATGTAGAACTCATCCTTACTGACCCCAAAACCGCCAATTCGGAAGCTAAAGCCGTATTTCGCATTCTGTCAGAAATCGCCACTTTTCTGACAGAATACGGGAGGATTCCGGAAAATCAAGGAGAAATTTAGTGGTAGCTTTCTCGTAATCTGGCAGAATTTGTCGACAACAGAGATTAGGGTAAAATCTCTGGTAAAATGTCCGTAATCGGGTGGTAGTTGCACATTTACCACTGATCCCTGGGAAAATTCTGGTAATTTTCTGGTACTACACCGGCCTGAGGAGGAAGTCCGTCGCTGTATCAAGGAGAAGCCGGAAGCCACCATCCGTGAACCGGCGACGACGCTCGGCTGCAGCAAGTCCACCATCCACAATCGACTCAACTTACTCGGCTACCACAAAGTTCTGGCCCGTTGGATCCCCCACCGTCTGAGGGACGCCAACAAGCAGAGCCGCGTGGCCGTTTGCCAGTCCCTCCTCCTTCGTCTGCATCGCAAGAAGTTTCTCGAGGACCTGGTCACTGGGGATGAGAGCTGGGTCCGCTACGACGTCGCCCGCCGTGCCGTCTGGATCCCGCGCGGAGAAGAGCCGCCGACGACGCCGAAAGCCGACCTGCACCCGCTGAAGATCATGCTCTGCTGCTGGTGGGACACCAAGGGCATGCTGTACTTCGAGCTGCTCTCACAAGGCAGGACGGTCACCGCCTCTATTTACACCGATCGGTTCGAGAAACTAGCCGGCGCCATCCGAGAAAAGCGTCCCCGACGGGCCTCGGTCCACCTGCTGCACGGCAACGAGCGCCCCCACGTGGCGAACGAGACCCAGCCGAAGTTGGCGACGCTCGGCTGGGAGACGGTTGCCCATCCGCCGTATTCCCCGGACCTCGCCCCCTCCGACTACCACTTGTTCCGCCGCTGAAGCATTATTTGGCAGGAAGAAAATTCACCAACTACGACAACCTCAAATCCGACATCGGGGACCTCTTCGAGTCGCAGCCCCCGGAGTTCTGGGCGAAGGGCATCGGCGACCTGCCCAATCGATGGGCCACTGTTGTGGATAACTGTGGTGATTATATTGTTGATTAGACTTGTTTTTCAATAAAGTTGAACAAATTAAAAATGGTGAACTTTTCGGACAAGGATTATTGGACAACCTGGTACTATCAAGAAGTAACCCTTAGGTCGAACTGTGCCTTTAGAGGCAGTGCTTACGATGAAAGCAGTGCACGATTTTTGACCGTAAACCGAAGTTTCCGGGGTCTAATGTCGAGAAAGGAGCAAAGATTAGTAGAGTATGCCAACGAATATTCAAACGAATATTCGAATAATTCGACCATTCAAAAAAGTCTATTTTTCGAATAATTCGTTCATTCGTATATTCGGAATTTTTCATTTGTTTGATATACTCCAGTGATATACAGCCCTGAAACTGAGATGTGCTAATCCCATCCCGCCCATGAAGTGGGCGTGGCAGGCTTAGCACTTCAAGTTCTGAAGCCGCCTTGGGCTACTTACGGGTCATTTGACCGTTTTCCCATTTTATTGTTGCAAACAAACCCCGTAACATTCGATTTCCTGTGATCACTCAAAGGCCGCTTTCATCATGAACACAGTCTTTAATCCCAACGTTCATCATTCCACAGTTCACGGACATCTTTTGATCAGATAAGACTAGACTACTCTGTAATGCATTTTTTTCCAAATCGGTTACAACCGTAGAGGTCAGTTTTTTTTTCTTTGCGTACGTGAACGCTTCAAGAAAGCGTTTGAAGAATGATATCGCTGCCGTACTCTTTTTCTCAAAAACACCACAAAGAATGTGCGAGCGAACAATTCAACCTTTTCAGTCAGTTTTTTGCCTCTCACAAGGGATCTATTATTAGTCAGCTTAGCCATTCCGGATGAAATGAATCTTACTAAAACTGTTTTTGAAGTGGTCTTCGCAGCTGCCTAAAACTACTCTGAAAAAAGCTATAAGCTATAGACGTTTTACACCAGATTTCTTGTACCTTTAAAAACAGGCATTATCCTTGGCAGAATCCTTAAAAGGGACCTCTTTATTGCGTCAAGCGCCTAAAACTACCCCCCCCCTGAGCGAAGTTTCGGTGAAGGAGCATTTTCCAAACTTTGCACAGACTGATAGCGTTTTGGACTTGTACGGGTTTTCGGTTATTTATACCAATTAGAGGACTCTGGAAGTATTTCAAAAAAAATGTTCCAGACTTGATTACAAAGACTCCCAGGTGGGTTATTTCGGGCGCTGCTCACTATTCTAGGATTTATTTGTCGATTTTCGTAAGTTTTCGACTTGTTTCGTTCAAAGCTTTCCATCGGGAGAAAATTGGATGGCAAATCGCGACTTTTGACGATTCGCGGAGTGCTATGATAGATAAGGTTCAAACTGTTTCTTTGAGGGTTACTTGGAGTGCTGAACACGAATCTGATGTCGGTTTATCGATTTTCGGAATATTGCGGTAGATTACAGTGGGTATACGGTAGTTTGGTCAAAGTCTCAGATTTGACTCAAAATTTGTATGTTGGGCTTATTCGGGGTGGAGAACACCAATTTAATGTCCATTTGTCGATTTTTGAAATACTAAGGTAGGTTTGGCCCCCTAAATGGCATTGTACCTACCGTGACGTACAGCAAACCTCAGAATTTTGAGAAACAGGCTCCAGATTCGTGTTCAGGACCTTAGATAACCCCTACATACAAGTTTTGAGCCGAATCCGAATTTTTTTCGAAACACCTTATGAATTTCATGGGGCTGTCAGGCTTCGAAAAACGCGTATAACTTTTTTCAGGGTGGTTTTAGGCAGCTGCAAAGACCATACTCGGATCCAGCCGGAATGGCCGGGCTGACTAAAAGTAGTTCCCTTGTCAGAGATCGGATTAGACTCACAGCTGATAGCAGAAATAGAAGACTCTTGGGAGTACTGAAGCTCTAACCTTCTGTACCTCACTTATAGTTAGTGACCTTTGCATTTTAGAATTTCAGTCGTTTGCACTTAATGTAGTCTAATCAACATCAATTTAATATTTCCAAACTGGTTCCCATATGTTTATTTCGCCGGCCGGTAATCGATCGCCTGATTAAACCATCGGGTGCTTTTTCTCACGCTGATGAACCGATGATGAACTTCGAGGAGACACATTGGGGCACACGGTAGACACACACAGAAGCGCCGCCGCCACCGGCCGCGCACATCTGTGTGCGCCGTCGGGTCGGTCGGTCTCTCGCTACCGTCTGTCATTGCCCGTCGCCTCTCTCCGTTGACACACGCAACTGGGCGTTTTCGCCCCTATCTCTGTCAGCGGAGTCATCCACCGCACAAGACGATCCCTCGCCGAGTTGTTTTACCTCGCTGTTGCCACACTTCAGTTTCGGTTTTTAACATTGAGCGCGCGCGAGCACGCTGAGCGCGACGATCGCACTCTGCGCCCTTCCGACCCCACCCCGACCTCCACTCGAGTTCGCCGTTCCAAACCGTTGTTTTCGCGCGTCGTTGATATTTTCGGGTAGACTTCCGCTTTTCGACTTTTCGTTCTTCCTCTTGAGAGTTTAGAAGACTGCAGTGTGACCATTCAAGCCATTCCGGACCCTATATTCAGTGAGGTAATACGAGAAAGTCTGCTCCAAATTGATGAATTCAATGGATTTAAAGCGTTAGTCTACTCGAGAAGTGTTTCATTTTCGCACCCCTCCTTCCAAATCGTGTGCTCCTTATTTAAATATGTTTATAGGTATTATTTTCTTTCTGCGTCATCGTTCCCATCCTTCAAGCATTCCATGAACTGCCACACCTTCTAATTCCAGAATCATCGTCAACGTCAATCTTTCTATTCTGATCGGCTTCCGTGGACTGTCACATTTGTTTTCCTCTAAATCTCAAGAACGAATATCATCTTGAACAGTGCTTTCAAATATTAAATTCGGAAAATAGTATCATGACATGGAAACTAAAATTAATCAAACTGGCCGCAAATGAAATGTACTTTCCTGAAACCATTTTTGGACTTAGAGTCCGAATATGCCCTTTTCAGTTGCCTAAAACCACCCTGAGAAAAGTTACAAGCGTTCCTCCACGAAAATCTGGAAACGGACATCATAATGGTGTTCAACTCCTAAAACAACCACTCCCTCCCTAGAGCGAAGTTTGGGTGAACGGTCATTCTTCGAACGTAGCATCGAGTAACTGCGTTGTGGACTTTTACGGATTGTTGGTAGAGCGTTCACTTATAGGCAGTGTTCACGATGAAAAATGTGTTTCAATTTCCATTAGGAATGGGTAGTGGAGGGGCACACTGTAATGTTGACGTCGTAAGAACGCATGAAAACGAGCCAGGAAAAGCTCCAAAAGAGTCCGAAGTTGCCACTTCGAGCGCAAGGCAAACTCCAAAAGCGCAACACACGCCCACCGACGTGAACAAATAAATGCTCAAGATCGTGAGATGAGCGATGATTTCCAATCATTAGCCCCGTTCTTCCCTTCATTCTAACTTCTCTCTTTACTCAGGTCAGCTGGCATACATCGGCTGCAAAAGGCGGAAAAGTTACAAGCCTCGGACAACTCGTCCACCATGTTTCTTAGGCTCAATTTTTGAGGGACCATAACTTCGTTCCCAGAAGGTCTTGTACGGTTTCAGAGACATCATTGGAATCAGCATGGGGCCATTTTCAAGATAGGCGGGTAACGGAAAAAAAACGATTTTTATCGTGAACACTGCCTTTAAAGGCACAGTCCAACCTCCGAGGTAATTTCTGGTATTATGGTCCGGTCGCCGCCTATAGCAACCCTGTCAATCGCGAAATCTCAATTCGCCCAAATAAGCGAGAGAAAGCTAGGAAAAAGTCGACCACGCCCCCTTGAAAGAAAAAATGGGTAACGCCCACTGACGGGTTTCCGACCTCAATAGGTAAGAGACGCGCGAATGATTATTATCAAAACCTATGTTCTTCGATTTGTTTTTGTTCTGTCATTGACTTGTGGCCTGCTTCAGAACCATGGCTGCGAATAACGAGAAAATACAGGCTCGAGACAACTCGTCCGCAAACTTCTTGCCCTTCAGAAGTGAATTTTTTGAGGGGCCGTAGCTCCGTTCGTAGTGAGTTTTGAGCGATTCTGGAGACAACGTTGTGATCAGCGTCAAATTTCCTCCAAGATAAGCAGAGAAACGAAAAATCAATTTTGAGCCTGGACTGTAGCTTTAAAGGCAGTGTTCACGATAACAAACGGTATTTCAGTTTTCGATGTTTTTGAGTAGCTAAGTAGGGGTAATAGGGAAAAGTTCCCAACACTCAAATATAGGAAAAAACCCTTTAAAGAAATCCCTGAAAAATTTGCCCGTGCCTGTTTGCGTGTTCCGGAGAATGCAGACATCGCATCGAACCTGACTTCAGTGAAATAGTTTCGCGCTTCGAAATCCTTAGGTAAGTGGCTTTGCTTTCTGTTTCCTGGACTTACAATTCTTTAAAGGCAGCGTTCGCGATAAACTTCGCTTCTCTGTTTTTTTACCTATCTTGAAGACCTTCCCATGCTGATTCCAATGATGTTTCTGGAATTGTACAAGACCTTCTGGGAATGGAGTTATGGTCCCTCAAAGATTGCGCTAGGGAAACATTGTGGACGAGTCGTCCGAGACTTGTAACTTCCGTCTCTTGCAGCCAATGCATGCGAGCTGACCTGAGTAAAGAGAGAAGTTGAGAATGAAGGGAAGAACGGGACCATTGATCGGAAACCATCGCTCATCTCACGATCTCGAGTGAACCACTGCTCACGTCGAGGGGCGGAAAGGGGCCGAACTTGCCCAGAGCGGCGGCATTTGCCCACTTTTCTAAGCCTTTTTGCGGCTCCTGGGTAGCTTTTCGTCCCGTTTCTTCGACGCTGTTCTGCTTCTGAGAGCCACAAGAAGCGTTTGTCATGGGAAATTCGAGGACGACAACTATTAAAGTACGTGGGCGGGGTGGCCCAATGGGTTGGCTGGCCCACGAGATTTTCAATAACTTCCCGACCGTTTTTCATCGCACTTCCGTTCTCACTTTTCTTAGAGGGACCCAAAGCCTTCGTTTTTGCCAAAAACGGCCAACTTTTTCATCGTGAACACTGCCTTTGAAAGAATTTGAGAGTTCTGAAAGCGTTCACGAAAACCTTTCAGTTTTGACTTTAACTTCTCCATAAGGAAAAACGTTTCCATTGGGGAAAATTTTTAGGCCAAAACGCGACTTCCGACGATTTCCGAAACGCTACTGCAGGTGTAGGTTGAAATCTTTCACGGCAGGTTACTTAAGGTGCTAAACACGAATCCGAGGGTGGTTGATCGATTTTCGGCAGATTACGGTAGACTACGGTGGGTATACTGTAGTTTGATCGAAGTCTCAGATTTGACTTAAAATTTCTATAGGGGTGTTAGTCGTGCTACTGAATACGATTTTGATGTTCATTTGCTGATTTTCAAATTATTAAGGTAAGTTTTGCCCCCCAAATAGGATGGCGCCTACCGTAGCATACACTATACCTCAGAAGGTCGACAATCAGGCCCCAGATTCGTGTTTAGCATCCCAGATTACCGCTACTTACAAGTTTTGAAAAAAAAAACCGAAAAAATTAAAACACTCTATAAAACCTTACCCTGCCGCGAGGCCTTAAAAAACGCCTATAGCTTTTTTTCAGAGCGGTTTTAGGCAGCTGTGTCCAAAGTAGTTCTAGAAAAATACAGATTATCCGGAATAACTAGGCTGACTAAAAGTGGTTCTCTTGTGAGAGCAATGTGCCTTCAAGTGTCAAGCCGTGTCAAGAGCAAGCCCGCCTGATTGCATTGATGGCGGTCAATTTCTCCATGCTCACTAGAGAAAGTACCACTGGGCGACCCGACCGTGTTCAACGAAACGTATTTCAATGGAGTCATGCAGTTTGAGTTCAGAAAAAAATGTTACAATTTAGGCTCAAACCCTATATGTAGAGGTTATTCGGCATCCTTAACACGAACTTGAAGTCCATCTGTCGACTTTCCAAAAAACTTTGAGGATTTGGTACGAAGCCTCACACGGGGGCAGATCTTCTAGATTTGACGAAGGCTCTAAATGTGACTATCCGTAGAGATTTTGCGACCTGCCTATTTCTGATTTTGTGTGCGTTTGGACGTTAGGATATTAGGATATTTTAGGATATTTTGGCCTACATTGAGTGCAAGACAACTTTTCCTAGTTTTAAATTTATACACATATCCATTATATCGCTCTCATGTTATCTCTTCAGCCGTGAGACCCTATCATAGAGTTTCGGTAGAATGTAGGTATAGAGCTTCGGGAAGGATGGCTCATTTTCGTCGCGGCTCTATAATTTTCTAGTTTTTGTACTCCGACTTTTTATACATATCTTGAACACCGGTGGTGCTGTTTTCCTTTTTCCTAGTCCAAGCAGATATTCAACTGCTAACCTCTAGAGAAAGACGTAATTTCGTTTGTTACGTACTTCAAGAAACCGGAACTATACGCTGAAAAAGTGATGAAGTGTTAAGACGAAGAGGACGTTGTTTTGTAGTATTCCATCTTTAGTGATCACAATCATAGAACGTGTTTGATAGCTTACAATTAGAGTACATTTTCTAGGCTGAGACTGTCAGGCTCGTACTATGTTTCTTCAGGTGGTTGACAGAGGTGTTCGGCATCCTATCTTCAGTGCCCAGAAGAGGTCGCACTGTCCGCCCTGCAAGTTTAAAATCCATCGCGCGTCTAATAAAATCCATCGCGTATCTCGTCCCTATGGGGATCGAAAACTGTCGGTGTGCGTGAACCACTTTTTGCTTTCTGGGGCGTGGTCGACTTTTTCTTCGGTTTTTTCTCGCTCACTTGAACTAGCTGAGATTTCGCGCTCGGCAAGGTTGCTTTACACGGCGGCCGAACTATAATATCAAAAATTTCCCCTGAGGTTGGACTCCTCTACCCTCAAGATCTTCCAGTCAATCAACCCCAGTGAGATACGACGAGAATAGCAATAGAATGTCCGGATTCGGCGCCGATAGTGCAGGAAGTCTGTCCGAATGAGACTCTCCGCCCACGCAGTCGGCGTGCATGTCGAGCGACCGCAACCGTCTCGAAGGAATTTTTTTTCTGGAGGGACTCGTTAACAGCTGCAGACAGCTGTCCGCGAGATCATGCACAATTCGTCTAATCTTTCTACTGTTCGATTTACAAGTCTAAAAAAAATGCCGTCAAGAGAGCCGCAGGACACGCACGCCGACCGCGTGGGCGGACAATCTCATTCGGACCGACTTTGCTTGCTTATTGTCAGAACATTCATAGTCTCGTCGATTTTTTAGTCTTTGAATACTGTCACCTACAGTTGAAGGCCCAGTTTAACTTCGAGAACGAAATCTGCGATTGCCAAATATTTGTGAAGTAGACCCACCATACATAACACCTGCAGGGCGAGCTCTCAATGCCCCCGAATAAGCGAGATATACAGTTGACCGCAATGTTAAAAGGACATGGTGCGGTTGCGGACTCGCACTAAATTACGGTAGAATCTGACACTTTGCCAGATTTCGACATCGATCGGCGCCAACCGTCGTCCCTCTGCTCACGAGAATATCAGCTGTGGCGCCGGTCGATGTCGAAATCTGGCAAAGTGCCAGATTCTACCGTAGTTTTAGTGCGAGTCCGCAACCGCACCATGTCCTTTTAACATTGCGGTCAACTGTACGAAAAGGCCTTGTCTGGAGGCCACTTTGCCACGCCCCCCTTAAACGACCACGCAAGGTCAATAGTGGCAAGATCGATCAGCAGCCCCGTTCCTCCCTCCATTTCCAGCTTCTCTTTTCAACCAGATCCGCTCGCATACATCGGTGGCAAAAGACGGAAATTCCAAGCCCCGGACAACTCGTTCACCCTGCTTTTGCTGCTTACATTCAGGCAATTTTTGAGGGGCCATAACCCCATTTCCAAGGGGTTTTGTAACTGGAATCAGCATAGGACCGTGTTCAAAATAAGAAGACAACCTCGAAAGATATTTGTCCGGGTCTACTGTGCCTTGAATGAACTCTCTTGCTTACCTTATCAATATAAGTGGAGTTTTTGATCGGTAATCCATGCGCCAGTTTGTATCGAAAATTGCTTACAAGGGAAGTATAAAAAGCGTAGGTCGGATATGCCAAAACGACTAATATGGTTAGTATCTCTTCTGGCTCAATAGTAAAAATGCGCAGTATCCCGCCCCGAGCGGCAGGTTCAAAAAAGTTATGAGCATTTTTGAGCCTCGCGAAAGGGCAAGGGCATTATCAGGCATTTTTTTGGAGTTTCAAAAAATTTTCTCGGATTTAGCTTAAAAGTTGTATGTAGGGGTAGTCTAGGGTAGTGAACTGAAGTCCATTTGTCGAAATTTTGAGGTTCACTGTAGGTTACGGTAGGTAACATGTCACTTAGGGGGCAAAACCTGCCTTAGTATTTTGAAAATCGACAAACGGACGTTACATTCGTATTCTCCACCCCGAATAGCCCCCGTATACAAATTTTGAGTAAAATCTGAGATTTTGACCAAACTACCGTATACCGTAATTTACCGTAATCTGGGAAAAACCGATAAGCGGACTCCAGATTCGTGTTTAGCACTCCAAATAACCCTCAGCAAATGATTTTGAGACATATCTATCGTAGAAAACCGTAAATCTCGAAAATTGCGTTTTTCCCTCAAAATTTTCACCGCTTGGGAAGCTTCAAACGAAATAAGATGAACACTTTGGAGAATCGACTAATAAAAGACAGACTCGTGATTAGCGCCCCAAAAAACCCTTCTGGGAGATTTTAAGTCAAATCTGGAACATTTTTTTAAAACGCTTCCAAAGCCGTCTACTCGGTAGAAATAAGCGCTCAACCGAAAATCGATGCAAGTCCGAAAAGCTGTCAGTCTGGACAAAGTATGGAAAATGTGCCTTCACCCAAACTTTGCTCAGGGGGGTACTTTTGGGCGCTGAACACATTTATGAGGTCCGTTTCCGGATTTTCGGAAGACTAACGCGCTTTTGGGAAGGTACAAAAAGCAAAAAAATAAGCTTTTCAAGTTTGTAACTTTTTGAAACCTGCAGCTCGGGGCGGGATACTGCACAGATTTACTATTGAGCCACAAGAGATAATAACGACACTAGTCGTTTTGGCAGATCCGACCTACGCTTTGTATGCTTCCCTTGTTTGTTACCTGTTGTCGGTTCGAGTTCGTTGCTGTGACTTATCACGTGTGTTTGACCTTGCACTCTGTTGAGTAAACGTTCACATGATTGCCGCCCGGGTTCGCCAGATGTTGCCGTCGTGTGCTTTTAGTTCGTCGGCTATTTTTATTTTATTTTTTGCTTCGGCTTCTCAATATAAATGTTTTTCTAACAATTTTTGTAGGTGTCTGTCCCTCAGCATGGAATGATAAGATGCCATGTCGCCTTCTTAACTGTGATATCAATTTGAGACTGCCTGAAGGTTTAGTCAAAGTTAGGTGTTCACCAATCAGCCTAAAAAAGGATCAACAAAATCAATTTTTTTTATTTTCAAGGTTGATTTGTAGTTGAAGGCATCGTCCGCACAGATAGCCACATTTGTTTGTCTCTTCTCAGACCCATATTTGAACCAATTCAAGGTTTAGGCCTTTCGCCAATCCTAGTCTAAAGAATTGACAGAACCGCGGTGATAGATCGCCGGCGCGCAGTCTCTGTAACTTCAACAGAAAAATTTTATGTTGATCTGGCGAATCGTCCCTCGTAGACCATATTCTGTATTTACTTGTGTCTATCGCGTGCGTGGGCACGCGTACGCTACTTCTCCTTCTCCCCACATTCCATCCCTATCTCTACTCTCGCTAGTCGCCGTTCAGAGTTCAGAGACTCACGTCGCGCAGGAATTTAGGAGTGAACGCTGCGCGACGATGCAGGCCGACTACGCGCAACTTCACGTAAATCAGCAACATCATTTTCTAGGAAACACTGGCATTAGTTTTTTGTGTTCGTTAGGCGCAAGTGGTCCTAGTTATGTTTATTTTAATGCATTCATTGTTAGATTTGGTTGCGGTAATGAAAAACACTGAAGAAGCTTGCCTTCGCATGGCGTCCATCAAAATCAATGGGCGCGTCTTTCCGAATGCATCGCTCCGTTTCAATACGAGCACTTGGCGACGACGCGAAGCGACGTCCCTTGATAGATGCGTAAGGCGTGGTTTATACTCAGGCCGTCGAGCGGCAAGGGGCAATCTCATAATGTTTATGACGCGGCGGGGCACGATCAATATTATAGGATTGCCCTACGCCACGCCGCTCGGCGGCGGGAGTGTAAACGACCCCTAAGCTAATTATGGCGTCGCGTCGCGGTGCGAATGAACCCTAAACGCACGCCCACGCAAATAAGCAAAGTGATTATCTTCTCCAAGTGAAGGTTAGATTTTATTTTGGTTTCTAGACCATCCGCGATTCTGCGAAAGAATTTAGAGCAGAAGGGAACAGTTTCTGCATTGTAAATTTTCGACGGTTTTTCTCCAGATTATGTTTCGTAAATCTGTACCCTGTTAGACGTCAACTGACTGATTTTAGGGCGACTACAAACGTTCACGTTTTCCACAGTTGACAGTTGTGGCGCCTACCTGTCCGTAGCATGTCATAGGCTATTCAGTTGTGTCATTGACGTGGCTACGGTTATCACTGTCAGAAGTCGTGTGTTGATGCGGTGTGCGTTTCTGTAGCGGTAGGCGGCTGTCAAATCATCATACGTCTTCAATTCGTCTTCTTCGCCTCTATAGTTGCGCGACGTCGCACGCGCGATCTGTGCTGTGGTGACCGCGCGGTCGTCCTCGATGTGTCCGTTGCGATTATTTCTGTCATGTTGGCTATGATGCATCGCTTGTTGCAATCGTTTTGTTTTATCATTATTCATTTCGCCGCGAGCACGGCACCGCGCCGCCGCCTCCAGTGATCGCTCACATGCTCAACAGTCTCGCGGCGCTGATCGTTTCAGAGAGGATTATCGTAGCCTTTTTCTAATTTCTTGGACTTGCTCTACCCTGCGGTTCTACATGTTTGAGAGGACATTTTTACTATTGCATGCAAAGTTTTATTGCGCTTTATAGATCAAACATTTGATGAAAAACCGGCTATGCACCCCTTCGACTAATCTGTGCTCTGATAACCAACATATATTTGATATTTTAAAGGCAGTTTTCACGATGAAAATCGTTCTTCTGTTTTTTCGTCTATCTTGAAAACGGCCCCATGCTGATTACAATGATGTCTCTGAAATAGTGCAAGACCTTCTGGGAACGGAGTTATGGTCCCTCAAAATTGAGCTAAGGAAGCATGGTGGACGAGTTGTCCGAGGCTTGTAACTGCCGTCTTTTGCATCCGATGAACACGAGCTGACCTGAGTAAAGAGAGAAGTTGAGAATGAAGGGAAGAGCGGGGCTAATGATTGGAAATCATCGCTCATCTCACGATCTTGAGCATTTATTTGTTCACGTCGGTGGGCGTGTGTTGCGCTTTTGGGGTTTGCCTTGCGCTCGAATTGGCAACTTCGGGCTCTTTTGGAGCTTTTCCTGGCTCGTTTTTATGCGTTCTTTCGACGTTAGCGTTACAGTGTGCCCCTCCACTACCCATTCCTAGTGGAAACTGAAACACATTTTTCTTATCGTGAACACTGCCTCTAAATGACCCTTTAGGGAAATTCCCTCAATTTGGGGTCATCACTACTTCAAAGGCGCAGTACTCCTAAGACATAGGTTTTGAGATTTTCAAACAACTTTGTTGTATACGTACCTTTTCCTGTACAACACGTGCCAAATGCAAGATCTCAATTTTTCGGATGGGCGAGATGTCGTCGGAAACTCGTAGCCCCAATCCCTTTAGAGGCAGTGTTCACGATAAAGAACCGTTATCTAGTTTTCTATGTCTTTGAGTAGGTAAGTCCACTGAGTAGAGCTTATAAGGGAAACGTCTCCACAGAACACTCGATTACAGGAGAAAAAGTGTTCAAAGAAGTCTCTGAAAAATTCAATTATGCCTGTTGGTGTGTTTCGGGAGTCTGCAGACAAAGCATCTAACCCAAAATCGTAAATGGTTTTCCCCACTTCAAAACTCTTGGGGAAGTGATTTTATTTCCTGCTTCTTGTACCGAAAACTCTTCAAAAATAGGATGAACCAATGCACATGGTGGGATGTCAAAACCTTTGGCGAGGAAAAATATCAAAACTTTCAACGTATGTTCCTCTGGTGAAACGAATGCTGGACAACTGTTAAATGACGTGGGCGGGGTGATCCATTGGGTTGGCTAGTCCACGAGATTTTCACCCACTTTGCGGTCGTTTTCGTCATACTTCCGTTCTTACTCTTCTTAGAAGGGCCAAGCTTACGCTAATGCTAAAAAACCGGCAACTTTTTCATCGGGAACACTGCCTACTTTTTCACTGCCACAAACACTTACAAAGAGCGCACCCCTCCCTCAATTTTTAATTTCAATAGCGGCTTGGTACGAATTTCAATAGTGTCTTTTTACTTACGATTTCCACTTCCGTGTCGATTTCTCTCCTCATTTATTTATTTATTTGAGACGCGGAACAAGTCCACGTAAGCAATACACAACGTGATATAAAATCGCAGAATTACTGAAATATTGAACGCAACTGTAAAACCTACGCTGAGGAAACAAAGAAAACCGATTAGCCGGAAAATGACATTCAAAAACAAGTAACAAAAAGTAATTGTAGAAGTAAGTGGGACAAAAAACCATCAGTACAAGTAGATTGAAGGTCAGATGTCTCTTAGAAGGGACTTGAATGCACTCAAAGACACACTCAGAAGGAACTCATTCTCACCTAGAATTTGATTGAACTTGCTCACGCTACGGTAGGTAAAAAACCCTGACCTAGCTTGTGACCTCGCAATTGGAATATAGAGTCTAAGTTTCCCGCACCTGCTTCTTGAAATGGGAGCTCCGAAAAATTTTACGGGATCTATAGACAACTTTCTAGTAAGTAATTCGTACATCATTATGAGATCAGCTCTTTTCCTTCTCCTATGAAGACTAGGCAGTTTCAGAATTCTAGCTCTTTCGGCACCATTGTGCACCTGGAAATATGCGAGTCCAGAACATCTCATCATTAGTTTGCGGGTGTAGTTATTTTGAATGGATTCCAATAGGGCAATGTCCTTCTTTCTCACGGGGTTAAAGACTGTGATTCCACACTCAACTGAAGGCCTCACATAGGTCTTGTAAGCTCGCAGAAGCGCCTGAGGATTAGTAGTTCTGAGTACCTTAAAAAGATTATAGGTGCGATAATTAGCCTTCCTAACCAAGTTTCTGTAATGCTGTCTGAAACTCAAATCACTGGATATTTGAAAACCTAGATCTCTCACTTCAGAAACGGACGTGAGAGTCTGACCTCCTAACGTATACGTGAAACTACTATCAAGATTTCTTTTCCCTATCCGGAGGTGGTTCGATTTTTTATGGCCAAGGTAAGCTCCCATCTCAGGCGATTCTCGGCCCCGAGCCACGCCAAATAGGAATCGGAGCCGCCTGACAGTTCGGCTCGTTCTCCCAATCTGCGGGCTACTACTGTTGCTGTTCGGGCCAACCGGAAAAGCCCGGATAGCAACAGCAGTGGCCCGGAAAGCAACAACAGTGGCCCGGACAGCAACAGGAGCCGACTCGCCGATTGGAAAAACGAGCCGAACTGTCAGGCGGCTCGGGGCCGATAATCGCCTGAGATGTATCTGCCCATTTACCTATGTAATCAATTGCGGCCTGAATCGCCCTAGAATCCTCGCAGTTCTCGACTTTCTTATAAATTTTGATATCATCTGCGTACATTTTACAGTCGACACCAAAACGTGAAATGGAGTCCGGAAGTTCATATGTATAAATTAGGAAAAATATAGGGGAGAGTACGCCCCCTTGAGGAACTCCACTGTATGCTGAATATACTGGAGAGTAAGTATCATTGATTTTAACCTGGTAAGTCCGGTTGGATAGAAAATTTCGTGTCCAATTTATAAGTCTGGGATGAACACCAATGACTGCCATTTTTTGCAGTAATTTCTGTATGGGGACTCTATCAAAGGCTTTTGAGAAATCGAAATAAATCATTGTGGCTCCCAGTGATTGCGAATGACGAGAAATACAGATCGTAGACACCACGTCCACCAGACATTCGCTCGTGGAAATTAAGTGATTCTGAAAAGTCATAACTGTGTTAAAGGCACAGGACACCCAAAATTAATTTTCGCTGCATCTTGGGCGGGCTCGATCCTCGCCCTAGGCCAACCGAACAGAGGTATCTCTAAAATCGTCCAAGACCTCCTTTGAACAGAGTTATGGCTCTTCAAAATGCCTCAAGGGATTTGATAAGCGTGAAAATTTGAACGAGTTGAAATCTCAGGCCTGTATTTTCTTCATTCGCAATCGTTGCGTGGTAGAAAGCCAGGGAAAGGAGACAGTCGCGTAAGATGGATCTGAAGAACGACGACTTGCTCCGAAAGTTTGCCATCCATCGATCCGCTACCGAGTTCGAAAACCAGGAAGGGGGACGGGCCTGTGATGGTGGCTTGAGGGGGTTGGGCCTGTGGTGGTCGCTTATATCTCTATATAATTCACGGGACTTTCATATTTGGTCAAAAATTATATTACAAATATCATCTTATCCTTTTGCTGCGCGATATAACCATGTCGACAGTGAAATAGACTCGGTTACAAAGGATTTGAGGTTTTGTTCCCCATCAAGGATTTCCATTGTTTTGGAGAACATATATGATTTGGTAGTATCAACATCACATATTTTAACAACCTTATCACTTTATGGGACGCCAAATACAAAACCATTTCTTTCACCAATTGTGAATAGGCTTATAATGCATCAAACAAAAGCACATTCCGCAATATGGACAGCGAATGAACGCGATAGACCCCTGGCAACCTATCTCTTCACAGGGGCCGAGCGCTACTGGGAATTCGACATCAGTTGGAGTTTCGAAAGGTCCCGGACGGATAAAAACGTAGCCGGCCGCCGAAAACCATATTATTTCAAACGACATATTATTTTAAACGACCTAAAAGTTCAAAATTTTGAAGAGCAATACAATACCCGCACTAATTTACTCAAAGAGGTCGCGAATTCGCGACTTTCCGTCATACCTCGACTCAAAGTGACCCGTTCGGGGAGCTAGGGGCATTTTTGGAATCAGCTTCGAGAGCTCTTCTTTTTGAGCACACACATTTCTAGACCTGCAAACAAGGCATATAGGGCTCAAAGAAAAATCGAGTGAAAGAAAACACCACCGACGTCCCGTTCTCAGCTCAAACGGGACCAATCTACCTGGGACTTGGCCTACAACTTTAATTTCTGATCCGTTTTCGAATAAGCACTGCTGCAGCCCAATCTGGAAAAGTCGATTTTTCATCCCCTTCTCATGTCCCAAGTTTATTCTCGCTTGAAACGGGACCAGGTTGAGAGATGTCTGTGCTCGAAATGAAGAGCTCTCAATGCTGATTCCAAATATGCCCCTAGCTCCCTTATGAGCCGTGTTAGAGTCGCAAGTCGCGTTTCGCGACTTTTGCGGCTTTTTGAAAAGTGGTGCGGTTGTGAAATCGCCTAAGCAGTGCTTTCGAATAGCTGAAAACCCCAATGTCTGCCAGCTGAACCAAGCTTGTTACGCCAGGCGGTTTCGTCAAAATCTGCAAGTTTTGCATCGCGCTTTTGATTTAGAAAAATCACTCCTTGAGTCGAGAAAGGGAACACAATTCTCCGGCATTTGCTGGATGAAAACATTCTCGAAAAATGCAAGTGTTGTTAACGTCGTCATGATATGGGATGTTCCTATGACGACGTAGAGTTTCTTCGTCTTGAATACACCATTCAATGAGAAGCGACCACCCGGCTCTGGTAGTTGGACATAGAGTATCCCTCCGACCTTGCCTGGTGGGAAAATGAGGGGCATGACGGTCAGACTACGGGTGGTCGCAGAAGCCGACTGCACCAAGCGCACCGTCTTCTGTTACTTAATGGTTCTCGTAACTTGTTCAAAATATGTGGGGTAATACTTCCCAATCATATAACTTCCCCCAAAACAATGGAAAAGCTTCGATGGGAATCAAAACCTTGAATCCCTTTTACCCGAGTCTATTTCACTGTCGATATGGCTATATCGCGCAGCAAAAGGATAAGATGGCATTTGTGACATAATTTTTGATCAAAATATGAAAGTTCTGTGAATTAAGCGTGGAACCTGAGAAAATCGTTTCCTGGGTGTACTATTCTTCTGGAGTTGTAGTAGCATTGGAATGGAAGTGGACGAGTTACACCGGGGCGCACTCTCTCAGTTTAAATAGTGTAACCAGCCACAAAACGGTTGAGGTAGCGTAGTCAATAAAAAACCATGGCCTAAACTAGAACGCATAGTCGTTGGAAGCGCAAAAAAACGAGGAAAAGTAGCCGTATTCGCAAAATCAATTAGGACGAGTTTGCATCGAGGGGCGGGAACTGGAAAAGATGTGGGCGGGACTTCATGTTGTGCAGGCGCAAATACGGTCATTTTAACCGTATTTGACTCTTCCAACGACTTGAGCGTTGTTTTAGGAGCCATACGAACGAGTTGAGGTCCCTGTGTGTATACTGCCTCATTTAGTTGGGAATATTCGCCATCGCGGTGGTTTTCACTCGTCCGATATGTATATCATAGACGCGAGTGCTCGATCATTCGGCTGAGCAGTGAATAATTGGTACCATTTTTGTTATCATTTACGAAATGTTTCCATTAAATAAGCGGTCCTTCCAAAATGTCAGTGCCTGTCATCCTCGTCGAAAATGTTGCCACCCTTCTTGCAGTGGAATTCGTACATATTTTCAGCGAATTTTATTATGTTATCATGTTTTGCGCTGAATCAACCCCAGCACCACGGCCAGCACAGTCCCTTCTCGTCGCAGCTGCGAGGAGAATGAGTGTTTCTATTTGCCAATTTTCCAGAGTTTCTGCCAACACATGCTTCACTTCAATTAGGCCTCGAGATCGAGACGCATATGATCACTTACCTAGGTATTTCGAAACTAAAGTCCTTGACTCGATCTCAATGTTTCCTCCTTCGCCCAGCGGGGTCAGGCAGGTCGTTGTTCAGGACCTCGACGAAGCTACGTCCCCCCTCGGAGATAAAAATTTTTGAAAAGTTTTCAAAATTTTTACGTCCCCCTCAGGTTTTGAAAAACATTCAACAGTTTTTGTGGTCAAAATTCTCAGAAAAAAAGTATATTCCAACCTGATTTTCTAAAATAGTTACTGCACTTCCTATCCGACTGATTAGCCTCGGAGAGTATAGTTTTGACTTGCCCTTAAAGGCAGTGGTCATGATGAAAAACGTCATCGGAAAAAAAACTACAAAAATCAGCTTAGATCAAAAACAGCTGAAAAACTATGAAGGTAGTGCGGTGAAAAACGGGCTAGAATTAGAGTTTCTAGGGCCCAAAGAAGCCAGTTCGTGCACACGTGCACAGCGCCGCTCAAAAAGATCGCAGTCTCGTGCCGAGCAGTCAAAAATCATCGACAATCAGAGAAAGAAATAAATGCAAATTTACCGAATAAAAACAATTGAACTAGGGAAGCAAGCACTTTGGTCAATATTTTTGACTAGATGAGTCCGAAGGATAATGTTCATTGATTGAAATTCAATTTTAAGCCAGCTGATGTTCTTTATATTAGAGATCATCGATGCCGATGATGTGGAGTGGGCTCATCCACCATCAAAAGACAAGAAAGTTCAGGCTTCAAATTTGGCCCAAAACAGCAGTTTTTTCGCGATTTTTTCTTGTGAGTTCTACTATTCGAAACCCAGAAAAGGGTTTAGAGAGGAAAAGAAGACAAGCGTATCTGATCACGACCACTGCATCTGTATTGAGAAAAGAGTAGTTAAAATTTAGACACAGATCGCCTCACAATCTCACGATGACATAACGATGAACAAAAATCAAGTAATGCTCTATACTTTTTCCTTGCTTGCATTAGGTTTTGTCCTAATCTTGGTCGTGCAGTAAGCTAACAAAAAGTTAGGAATGATTAAAAAAATGAATGCTCCAAATTGAAAAGTCTCCGAGCGACATCGTGGTGGTCAGTAGAAGATAGGCCAAGGACAAAAAGTTTCCCTTTAGGATCTCAGGATTGCTTTTCTGAAAAAAATGGCGTTTTCCAATTTCGGCTGAAGGCGCAGTTTTAGACAGCGGTTTTGGACAACGGTGAAAACGTTTTAGGCGATTTTCTTCGTGATTTTTAGGTGATGCAAGGGGTGTTAGGTATCAGTTTGTGGGGAATTTCATGGAGAATCTGAATCTTTTTTTTCAGAATTTAAAAAATCTGAAATTTTATGGGGAACGTACGTTGTCCAATTTTCGAAGTGAAGAATTTAAGCGGTAATAGGCCCGATTAATGAATGAAGCTCGTCTAAAAATTTGTCTTAAATTCTGAAAGTTTGGCTACTGCCTAAAATACGGCTATTACATCGTTATGTATGAATACTTTCCTCACATATACTGTTGTGGTGCTGTGGTATTGTTCTCTTCGATCTTTTTGTTGCGATTACAATATATAAAACAACCACGTCTGAACCCTCTTTCCAAGATATGTTTTCTTCACAGAAAGAGGAAAGCAAACTAAAAACACTCCCCATTTTTTAAAGTTTTGGCCAGAAAGCTTTTACGCTGCATCCCCCCTGAAAGATTACATCCCCCTGTTGTCCAGTTGGACAACGCCTGCCTGACCCTGTTTCCCAAGAATTGAAGTCGGCTGCTAACGATTTAATTCTGAATCTTTTCTTTTTTTCTATTCAAAAATCTCACAAAATTCGAACTCATTCTCGCGAAAGATTCCTTTTGTTAACGAAACTGTTCCACTCTGCACCCCAAATGTGCGCAACCCATCTTACACTGAGAGTTTTGTCGAGGAAGACCCGCGAAATAGACGAGAAATAGCCCACCAGGCTCCGCAGCGCTTCCTGGTGAGCTATTTCGCGGCTATTTCTCGGATTTTGACCTGACTGACAAGGAATACCCAAGAAATAGCGAGAAGTAACCAAAAGTATCCAAGACGCAGCTGTCGCCGGCTCTCCGAGCTGCCATCTGGGGCCGCCGGCGGTTGGGCGGGGCCTCCAGATGCTGAGCGAGGTCCAAGTACCTCAAACTTGGGTTATTGAACCGGCAGAGGTGTTGACTTCTGGATCATGGCCCTAATAGGCGTTGTATACTCACCTGGAAAGTATTATTTTGCGGCTGTTCCGCGGCTATTTTTCGGCCGAATGCAGTTTCTTCGTCTGCATGATCTAGAAAGGTTCGACGACAATTCAGAGTTGGTGGAAACTGACCAGTTCGGACAAAATTTAAGAGCAAGCCACACCCTAAATTTGTCAAGTTTGGGAATCTATGACGAACGCTAGACACAAAACACATTGTACACTACAAGATGCTGAAAGGTAGTGCCGATGGTCAGCGAAAATTTGCTAAAGTTTTCAAATGTTCAGCTACCGATCAGAGTTAACCGCTTGATAGAGAGTGTGTAACCCTTCCAAATTCAGGAGATGTGACTCATCCTTGATTCGGACTGAAGCTTTTCGGGGCTTTGTTCACGAGAGAAAAATTCCGTTTTTTTTTTCGCAGAATCGGAAGCTCTGGGTCCCTCCTGCAATAGATATAGCGACCCTCTAACACGTGACAAGCACAAGGACTATGGTAAGTCATAGTGCTGTGCTCAGTTGGTGAGCGGTGCGGCCCCCTTCCTTCGGCTTGAAAATTTTTGCGGCCCTATGTATGCCGTGAGTGTAACATCAAGATGCTGGAAAATTTTGACTTTTTGATGAATACCAATCACAGCCCTTTGATCCTCTCCTGCCCTTTCTTCTGTTTGGTCACTTTGGGAACCAGCCCTACTAGGTGGTATACACTGTACCCGGGTAAGACCTAGTAAACCGGTCTATTTATTTATCGCGTCCATATTAAAATGGTTTGAGCTGTCTTCGGTTTCCAAAGATCAAGTCGGGGGGGGGTCTCATAATTGATGTAACGGTGGTATTCTACGCATTGATAAAATCAAAATAACCTGTTAATCAAACAAAGGTAGGATAAAATCGAATATTTCATTTCTTAGGATTAACTGGTTATGGTGATTTTCAGAATGCGTAGAATTCTGATCTCGCTTCAAATGCGAGAACTTTCTGTTGAATTTAATCTCTGGAAAACGAATTCGGCTCAAATAATCTTGAAATGGACGCGAAAATTGAAAAATCTGATTATTTTTCCTTTTCCAGGGGCAGAGTATACATACTTGATATTGAGTTAACTTCGTTTGGAGTGAAAAAAATGCGTGCACAGCGCCGCTCGAAAAGATCGCAGTCTCGTGCCGTGCAGTCAAAAATCATCGACACTCAGAGGAAGAAATAAATGGAAATTTACCGAATAAAAACACTTGAACAATGAAAGCAAGCACTTCTGTTAACGTTTTTGTCTGGATGAGTCAATGTTCATATAATAAAATTTAATTTCAAACCAGCTGGTGTTCTTGATATAAAAGGTCATCGATGCCGATGATGTGGAGTGGGCTCGCCCACCATCAAAAGACAAGAAAGTTCAGGCTTCAAATTTGGCCCAAAACAGCGGTTTTTTCGCGATTTTTTCGAATATGTCCTACTACTCTAAACCAAGAGAAGGGTTCAGAGAGGAAAAAAAGACAAGCATATTTCATCGCGACCTTCGCCTTTGAGGCATAGTAGGCGCTGAGAGTCTTATCACAGTTTTTAGCTTTTTACCTTGCTATAATCCTCTGGTGGTCTAGAACTGCGGAAATCCTTGTCAAAAACCTTACTTTTTCAAGAAGTTAAAGTACGTGAATTTCGTATTCGAAGTTTTGCATACAGATTTTCCACTGGATAGTTGGATGAGCGCGAGGGTGGATGACGTGAGAGCAAGGAACAGCCTGTCAACTCGTCCATAAAAGGCGCAAACAAGTTGCTTGTAACATATCTAAGCCTATGTAAGTTACTCGCGACTTATCTCAGGCTATTTATGTTACACGTAACATATCGACGGTGGGTCGCCTCCGATATGCTGCATGTAATTTACTTGGCCATGATAATTCGCAAGTAACTTAACTCGGCCAAGAAGGCATTCCCTAAAGGAGTATACGACGCACTCCTGAGATCAGCCTTAGAACAGGCGTTGCTGTCGGTTCAATTACTGCACCCCACAGTGGAGTACTGCACCCCACATTTGCAGAGAAGGCCCCGCAGAGAGTTTTACGCTGCGTGGCCGCTTGCGGACGCGTTGCCTGAGCCGCGTGTCGCATGCGTTGCGAAATGGCCACACGCACAGTTTATTTTTCATTTATTCATTTAATCGGTTGGCTTTCGCCTGACGCGGTCATTCCGCATCTTCACCGAGGTGTGCCGTCCTAGTAGTGTCCATTTTTCACGGTCTTCAGCCACAATTTGAACACATATCCATCCAGCTGTCACTATTCCATTTCCTGCGAAACGAAACATCGGCGCCTGAACTGTCTTTTCGATGCCGAGTGACTTTAAATCTCTTTAATACATCCGTCCAGAATCTTTCGCCTACGCCCAGGTGGCCGTTTCCAGAACAGGATTTGGAAGCATTTTTAAAGCGTGTTGTACAGAGACGATCCAAGCGTTCTTCTTAGATATATGCCCGAGCAGTCCGTCGACTTTCCATTGCTGCTTGAGATGGCGTTAGGAGATGCTGGCACCTCCCACCTCGTGTCAAGCGTTGATGTACTGCGTCGATTTCCTTGTAAAGGTCTTCGTTATGGCATACACGCGGCCAGAAATATCCAAGCAAAACGCCTAAAAAGCTTCCTCTCCGTGCAATCCAACGCTTTCCATCTTGCGTTTTCGAAGCTGCCCACGTCTCCGATCCGTACATCATGATAGGGCGAATAGCGGATAGGTAGACGCGCAACTTGACTTCCTTCGCGATGGTGGTAGACCACAAACGTAGTTAAGAGAATTGAATGCAGACGTAGCTTTCGCACATCGTTGTCGAATATCCGCTGCATAACTACTTCCATCGTTCTTCAGCAAACAGCCCAAATAACAGAAATCGTCCACCAGTTCGATACGTTGTCCGTCCACACAAACTCCAGTTCAAGGCCTCTGAGAGACCCACATCTGCTTGCATTTGTCAGGACGAAGACGAGAATCCATAGGCTGCAGCATGCTTCGAAACGAGGTTCACAATCCTTTGCAGTTTTGCGTTGTTTTCAGCGAATAACACAATGTCGTCAGCGTACTCCAGGTCGACAAGGGAGCGTCCTGATGGTGTTAGGATTACAATCCGCAGGAAACTGTTCATGCAACTCTACGCATGATGTCATCAACGGCGAAGTTGAAAAGAAAGGTCCTGCTGCGGCTCCTCTGCCTTTACACCATTTTCACCTCTCGAAAGCTGACGTAAATCCGACGAGGTGTACGAATCTGCTATTGTTGTTCCTTTGTTCATGTCCTCGATTAACCGGAACATACTTTTCCGGGACTCCATCTGCTCTCGCAGAGCATTGAGCAATCGATCACGAAGAGGAGAGATCAGTACTGACTGAGTCAAAAAAAGCAAGCTGTAATGGCTTCTGAAAACCGCTGCCACGATTCAATTACTCTTCTCACGACGAACACTTGGTCGATGGTCGATCTTCCAGGTCGAAAACCGGCACTCATCTCTGGTCGTTCCTTCACGATGTTTGATAAGTCGCTCCGGGAATGATACGTTGCTAAAACCTTGTACATGACACGAAGTAGAGATTCCTCTGTAGAATTCTTAGGATCCGTGACGGATAATTTCTTGTGAAGAGGTACGATGATCGCATGTTTCCACAAATCAGGTATCCTTTCGCTCATCCATATAGCACGGATGGTGTTGGTCATTTCTGAATCCCAGACGGAGGAAGAGCTTTCAGCATTTCAGCAGTGATGTTGTCATCTCCACTCTGCCTTTCCATTCTTCATTTTTCCGGACACAATCCAAAAACTTCCAGATTCAGTCGGCGGTTCCTCAATGGCATCGTAAAGTGCTCTCTGAACATGCGGGAGCTCTGGTACTGATGGCGCTGGACGATTCAGTAGTGAACTGAAGTAATCCTTCCATATTGGCGGCGTCGCATCACCAACTGCAACTCCATTGGTGAGTGTTCAAGACAGGAGAACATCTCTTCATCTTCCCCTTCTGCTACACTGTCGCAGCAACGTGTGGAAGCTTTCTTCGGATTCTTCTCCTCCCAAGCCTTCTCGAACTCCTTAGCTCTACACACGTCCACTCTCGTTCGCGGTCACTTTGAAGCTGCCGACCTGCAACTTCCTCCTCAGACGCTTCTCCTCCACGAGAAGTTTCCTGCAGTTCGGAGAGCACATACTCTGTTGTAGGTAGATTTTGTTTCTTCTGAGACGTAGGCGAACTTCTTGTTAGAGCTGTACAACCAGGAGTGCCTCTTTCGAAGCGTCCTGGATGCCGCCGCGTAACTTGACAAAAAGAATCCGCGTCGCAAAGTTTCTTCTTAGTCCGTACTCCGATGTGAGTAGAAAACGCGTTTGTCGGAAATTCCTTCTGCATTCTTCATCTCTGAGACTTGTCATGTCAATCCTCTGGAAAGGCTGGAGCCCCTCGCTTCTCTCTCTATGCAGATCCCCTCGCATAGTGAAGTTCAGCAGAACAGGACGGTGATCCGAGAATCAGATATGCGACATCCTTCCACACAGCTCTAGATCTTCGAATGTCCGATACTGGAATATTCCTCGTCAGGACATAGTCAAGCATAGTTTCAAAGTTGTCAATCTTCCGCTTCCGCTGCTCTTCTGGAGATAGCCGGGTTGGTCCCCTGCCACGTAAAGCTGATGGCGGCGATGATTCCTCTTGAATGTCGATGCAATAATCAGACCACTGCGTTCTACAAAAGTCGACAAGGCGGTAGCCATTGTCCGATGTTTGCTCCACTGGTCAGAACCATTTACCGAGTACTTCAGTTCCTGACTCAAGTCCCATCTTCGCATTTGCGTCAATCCCCACGACAACAGCATGTTGACAAAGGTATCCTTGGCCAGCAACGTATTGAGTCTTCACTCCCGCCAAACGCATCCCTTCGAATCCTTCAGGTGTCTTCGGCGGTTTCAGTGGGCGCATGAGCACTCACTATCCACAGATTGAATCCTCTACTGTGATCACCGCAGTCGTACGATAGCATTCCTGATACGACGTTGAGCCGAACTCCTTGACCATACCATTGAAACTCTTCGCCTGGCTATTGCTGGCCTCCCACTCTCCTATCGTCAGCGTTACCGCAGTAGATGGTGTACTCTCCAACGCTGATGACGGGTCTATCCTTGAAGCGGGTTTCCTGCAAAGCAGCAAACAGTGCATGGAAATAACAGCTCAGAAGTCTGGATGGCGCAGTTTTTGGATGTATCTGCTCGGCTGGCGATCGACGGTCTCAGGAATTGGCGAGAATTGTGGCGGGAAACTTGTGGCCAAAGACTCCATGAGCTCCCTAAATTTTCCCGGATCCTAAGGTGTTATGGACCAGAGGCCTTAGTGTGCCGGACGGCGACACCTTTTATGCAATGTGCGGGATACTTTCGCGATATGGTTGTGCACGCTATATCGCTCGAACGTTCCTGTGTACACCTCAAACGTCTGCTGGGTTCAGTAGAAGCAGGGGCACCAACGAGCGAGTACCAACAGACTTGTATACACACCCCACAGTGAATATATAAGTGTAAGCTACATGTAACATGAGTGTAACTTACATGTAATATAAATTTAAGTTACTTGAGAGATAAATGTACATATGTTACATGTAACATAAATGTAAGTTATTTGAGACAATCCCTATAGGGGTCTCACTTTTCCTCATAGGCAATTTTCAAAACCGTTCTCCCTGAAACTATTGAAAGTTTTCTGAAGACTTTTAACTGTTATCTTCTAATTTTGTGAACCTACCTTCGCAGAAAAAACTCACGAATGGCCGGCGTGTTAATGTCCTTCCCTTATGAGCTAGACGAAGCGGAAAAACTCCTATTTACCCCTACAAAATGCTGTGCTAAGCATCTCCTAACGAAATAAAAGCATAGTGCTGACTACAGCTCGACCACAAAACAAAAACAATAAACAATCGTTTAGTGGAACGATATCACCCTACCAAGTCCTCGTCCCAAAATCGACCTCAGTCTTATCGCAAAGCACACCATCACCACCCACACAAGCATTCACTCCACTATTTATCTTCTGATACACGGCCATCGATCGATGTCTACATTTACATGCACTTATTACTGTTCTGTAGGACATATTTGCTACTTTTCTATTGCATACAGTGCATTTCATTGTAGACCTCCACTCGCTCTCCAGCGTTGTGCTGGGCCTTTCCCACTATCATGAGCGATTTCAGGGTGTTGAAAATCTCAAATATCCTCTTTTCCGAAATTTTACATTTCCGTGAACTTTTTATAACACCTTTTTCGCAGTCTGAGAAAGAATTTATTTCACAACTAAAGCAATTTTTCACTAGTCAGCCGTCCACAAGTGCTTCACGAATTTCATCTAATTTTAGAAGTATTTTTGGCATTCCGTTTGTTGAGTTTCAGAAGACTAAGGAGTCCAAATCGCTCCCAATTTTCACTATCGGTGTTTTTAGCCCATCAGTTGAGTAGAATTGTCTGTAGCTGATATACATACCTTACTCGTTATGATCTTTCTGAGGTTCTCCATCATGATTTAGCCGGGGCTACGCGCTATCCTAACCAAAATATCTATGTTGTGGTGCTAAAGCCATGGTGAGGGGTATCTCTTACGGGGTTGCGGTACCATTGACAACCAGGCATGCCTCGCCCACTTTCCCTCGCGCTTCCTGCGCTCTCCACCCCAGCTCATGCGCCGGAGACATGTAGAAAAAGACGCTGCTACTGTGTCATCGACTGGCATCTCTGGGATGATTGGCGTTTTGATGTATTCTGGCAAACAGCCGCGACCTACTCGTCTATGTGAATCCTGACGCTGTAATCACAATTACATCTGTAAACACATTCCCTATAGAACATTTTCTTAGAGTTCTACCAAACACTCACTTTTTATAACACTACGCAATTTCTTCAACAAAATTACTGAATTCTTTGGTAACACTGCTGATCACACTTGCGATAACTCTGAGAAGACTCGCCGCGAATCTCCCGCAAACCTGCCGAGTCGTAGCCTATCAGGCACCGACTCGGCAGTGTCTCTAGGCGCCGACTTGGCAGGTTCAAGGCGCCGACCTCGCCGGCAGGCGCCTTAGGCGCCGACTCGGCAGGTTCAAGGCGCCGACTCGGCAGGTTCAAGAGGGCCGACTGAATATTGCTTATACTTTGAAGCATGAATTTCATGCTTCCACCGCTGGGCAAGCTTGTCATCTGCAAAAATTTGGGAAGGCAGATTGTGTCTTCTATCGTTTCGCCCTAATCTCATGAATGAGTGCAATCCAACAATGGTCGCTCGATCAATCGAGAATAGCGCCTGATCGAACTCAGCCCACCAAATCGTCTGCTCAACCCGGCAGCACAGAGGCGTGCATTGTAGGCCGCGAATGCAACGATCAGACAGTTCAACGTAAGCGTTCTGGAGCAAATCGAACAGAAAGGTCAGGCGAAGGTGAACCAACGGGCAGCAAATTCAGCTTCGCCGTGCATTGCTGTGGTAAAAATCTATCTGGAAACTGTGTCATACCAGGTTGTTCGGTCAATAAGTTTTGTCGTTCGAGAAGAAAACACATAATTTTCAGGGTTCAAAATACACATAATTATCCAGTATAATCCCCTGACATAATACACTTTTCAAAAATCCAAGTCTCATCGTCTCATCCATAGTGATGAACTGACGCACAGAATCCACTTTATTCTTTTTAAAACGTTCCAAATGTTGCTGAGAAAGTCGCATATCTGAATGTGTTTTGTCTCCATTGTTAGCGAATGCGACACCACATTGTGCACACAGCTTTCTAAACCCAAAATTTTTCTGATTTCTGGTGTTGATGAGCTTTTTGGACGTCCTTTCCAACACTGTCGATCGTCTTCAAGGCTTGTACGACCACGTTCAGCAACCCATCTTCTTTCTGCTGTTCTAATTGTAGGTGAACAAACATTATAAATTTTTAACATTCGTTCGTGAATTTTTGCGCTAAGCACTCCTTCCAAAATAAATAATTTTATCACTGCAATTATATTCAACTTTTCTTCGTATTGCTGTGGCACGGCGATACTGGAATGACTTGCAAACAGATAATGAATAATCACAAGATTGAAATTGAAACTTCACATACGTTCATATGAAGAGTGTACCAACAAACACAAAAAATTTAGGCTAGTAGCAACTCCCTCCTCGTATCGAACGACAAAGCTTATTGAACAACCCAATGCGTTGAGGTATAAAGTTATTGAGAAGGTGCAAAACTATGGAAGCAGAATTCTTTCATCATCAATCATCATCGTCGTCAGCAGAACATCATCTTCCCACAACATTTGTACCTTCACATATTTCAATTCTATCATTTCTTCTGATTTCATCGTTTTACACCTTCTAAGGAACATACGTCAACGAAAAAAAGCTTTCCGATAGATTTCACTGCAACAAGGCATTTATTGTACTCTGCCACAGCCCTGTCGTGCGGTCACAGACCTGACTGACGTCGAAGTCTCTGAAGGTTTGCTAGTGCTGTCGCCATGAATCAATCCCATGACGCGACCGGCGCATGCAACAGTTTCCTGCGACAGCTCTTTTCATGGTGTGAGAGTGTGGGTCCCGGACACGATTCGTAGATGAGCGAGCCTTCGTGTACAAAATGCAGACTGAGGTAGTAGTTGATCGCACAAAGAAGGACATGGTGCGGTGAACGGACTCCCGCACTCCAAAACTACGGTAGACCTGGCACTTTGCCGGGACTTTCGTCATCGATCGGCGCCAACCGTCGTCTCTCTGCTCATTCACGAATATCAGCTGGCCGCCGATCGGTGACGAAATCTGGCAAAGTGCCAGCTTTTACCGTAGCTCAGTGGCGAGTCCGCAACCGCACCATGTCCTTTAACATTGCGGTCAACTGTATAACAATGGGCCCAAAGCGGGAAAGCGCATTTTAAGGGGTCGCCGTCACCTATGATGTGTCATCTGCAGTGGCGCAAGCAACACACCATAATTGACGCCGGATGTCAGGCGTAGATTTAGCCGCTTGTCGAGACGTTAAAGTGAGAAAAATACATAACCGAACACAGAGGAATGGGATAAAGAGAAAACAAGCACCTTTGCAGGAAAAAAATGGTGAAGTGAGGCATATATTGTAGGATTTCAACTGGTGAAGTGAAGTGGTTATCATCAATGTTATCAGGATTTCACGAAACATGTAAAGCCACTATTGACTTTTCGGCCTCATTAAGATCTTAAATAATAACCCAGTTTAGATGGGGTCGCGGCAGATACTTGGCAGGTTCGCGGCAGAGATTAACATCGCGGTAGGTTGGCGGCAGATACGCGGCAGGCTCGCACCAGCTTCAGAGTTGATATTAAAAGAACATCTCGGTGCCGAGGTGTTCGCGGCAGGTTCTAGGTTCGCGGTAGACTTTCGGCAGATTCGCGGCAGGCACGAGGTTCGCGGTAGGTTCACGGCTCGTTCGCGGCTAGTTTTCTCAGAGAAAGGAAAAGCAAAGTAAGTTCTATGAAAAAGGGGATCTCCAAGCGAGTGTGATTAGGTGCTTACAGAAACGTTCCAACAAAAAAAAATAAAGAGGAATAGGGAAGTGAAGTGGATGAGTCCACGAAAAAGTATCAGTTTTTCTCGAGAACCTATGGCTAAAATTTTTGACTCCGAGGAACAGAGCGCTTTGTTCTTCTTCATAGAAGAACTTTGTGGTTTCGAAAATGACTGCTCTTTTTTCGGTTCCATTCCAGTATAAAAAACGTGCACTCAATACTTATTATTGAAAAGAAGACATGATATTAGTAAAATCACACAAACGGTTGCATTTTGCTGCTCAGAAACATAAACTAGTGAGAAAGAAAGCTGTAGCTAGTGCAGTTACTAGCGCATGAACTTTCTCAACGAAGTAGAAGCCCTTGAATACCACAACGGTTCGTTCCGGGGACTTGAAAATTGTATCCACGGCAATCGTTCTCAAAAAAAATTTTTTAGACTCCTCCAGTCCACTTTTCTGATGTTCCTTATTGTTGGAGCGTTTCGGCCACCGTCAAATGGCTTATGCTTGGAGAAACCCATCTAGCTAGAACTGTGATTTTGAGAATGTTTTCTCCATTTTCATGGCTGATTTTTTTTTCGAAAAACGTCCGCTTAGCGTCTACTACAGTCATACATAGTACGACTTTCTGGATTCATTTAATAATTAGCGAGTAACCAGCTTGTTAACCAGTTCATCTGTACCACCTCATGGGAAAAGCACAGCCTACAACGCCTTTCAGCGGATAAATTTAGGAATCTATTACTCCAGAGATTCATTTCTGGGTGGGTGCAAACCTTGCTAAAGGAGCCGCTCAAAATTCGTTAATGAAATTTAATTTTTTTTCGGTACCAAATAACTCATAGCGTTATCAGACGTTGCCTTCCTAGAGACTCCATTTAAAACCCTTATAACTCCTTGCAACCTGCAGCTCGGGGCGGGATACTGCGCAGTTTTACTATTGAGCCACAAGAGATACTGACTACACTAGTCCTTTTCGCAGATGCGTTTACCACTAAAAACACTTCCCTTGTTTGAGGAAATACCCAACCGCACAATCGCCTTTTTCCCGTTGCTTTTAACTGTATTTCTGCTTCCTCCTAGCATTTGTCACACGTTGGTGTGGTTCTTTAGCACCCTGGACTCGTTCCTGATAGCAGAACACGGCTCAGCACAGCGCTGGAGAACAATATAATCAAATTTTGTAGTGGAAGCATGTATATAATGAAACCCACTGTAGTACTATCCTTCCAGTGTTGCATTTTTTTAAATCTGAAAAAAAACAATATTCTTTCAATAAGCTGATTTGGGGAAGGGCAGTCTTTGCAGGGCGGAAATGGCAGTGTTGCAAATGGTACTTTGATGGTTACATTGTTTTTCGTGATAGCCAAAAATGCTGGTTCCGCTTATAGCAATTCATTAGAGTTCGTGTCTCGCCTATTCGCTTCGCTGACGTCCGTTAACCTTGAACTGTTTTTACCTTTCTGGACTACAGACGGTTTTTTCTGGACCTGTCATGTGCACCGTGTCATTATCGTCTGGCCTCATTACCGTCTGGCCACGATATTGCATTCAATCAGAGAAGGGGAGCGGTTGTTGCGTCTTCTGAGTAGATCGGAATGACTAACGAGGATGTCCATACCATTTGTAGTATTAATGTTCACCTGTTCAGTCGGCACGGATCTCATTGGCATTTTCAGTGGTTTCCGGGCATCTCGTCCCCGCGGTGATTTCACACCTCAGTCGTAGCTTGCCACAGATAGGAGTTTCTTCCCCTTTCGAGACTTAAATTTAGTATACCGGATCCATCAAACACCGCAGATCGCGTTGGCGTAAGCCTGGTGCACGTAAAGTCGGTACCAGTCGCACTGATACTTTTAGTTCCCTTCCCTGTCAACGGTTGGCGTACAGTCGATATCAGGGGTGTTTTCTGCCCATTTTGGCCATTTTTTCTGTTTTCTAATTTCTGTAAAAATAGGCAAAATTGGGCAGAAAACAGAAAAAAACCATGTATCGCAACTTGTTGCAAATTTACTCCGTAGACAAGGGGCCGGACTCATAGACGGTAACCCCATACGTACGGCGACGGTAGGTTGTTTAGAAAAGCTCACACGCATTCTCTGCAGTGCCCTATGGGTAAACTCGTCTATCTCGCTATGGTGGTTACCCGAGCTGATGTGGTGTATGTAGTTGCAGGATGCGCTGCTGCTCGCTCGACACGGCAGGGTTCGATCTTCGCCCAAGGTCAAAAAGATGTACTATCCCTTCGGAGTTCTCGAAATGGTACTAGACTCATGTAAGGAAATGAAGGATATGATTGGGATCAGGGATGTGCGGCAATGGCCGTTTGCCGTTTGTCGTTTGCCGGCCACTTTTGGGACTTTTTTGCCGTTTGTCGTTTGCCGAAATTTTTGTTATTTTTCCGGCAAAACTCGGCAAAACACATTATAAGGAAACGCCCCCTATGCTCGCGGTTATATGTGCACTAGGGGTAATCCGATTATCCGTTGTTCGCTCAACCGTTATCCGGGGTTTTGAGTTATCTGGGGTGGCAGTAAATCTGTTTAAAAACGCGAGTTAACTCGCAGTAAGTTCGCCATAGACTGCAGCCAAACGCTTGAGCATATTTTATTTGAAGGCTCTTTCAGGAAAGGGTCGGGAATTGCTGAAACTACGCACTCTTCAACATGCCACGTTATGAGACGCCATAGATTAGCATAGTGTAAAAAAATTTCCTAAAAACAGCTTCATTCTGTTTTTTTCTTCTGAAAAAATATTGGGATTTTTAGAAAAAATATTTGGAAGGATCTTATTTGAACTTTTTCTACCCTAAGATATGATTTTGAGATTTTCGTGTAATTGTGTGGAGAAGACCCTCCTATATAACACGTGCCAAATGTTGAGATCTTAAATCCTCCAAATAAGCGAGATATGTGAACGCGACCACCACGGGCCCGGACCCCTCCAGCGACCACTCCACAGGCCTGGCCACCTTCCTGATTTCTTGATCTCAATAGCGGCTAGATGGATGGATGATTCTCAAATCCGAGTCGTCGTTCTTCACTCCCTTTTCGATCCTATCTCCTCGTCCTGTTTTGCTTCTCCTCGTGCCGCTGCTGCCGAATCAAGAGAAATACAGGGCCTGAAACAACTCGTCCACCTCAAATTTTTTTGCCTTCAAAACACAGAGCATTTTTAATAATCGCTTTAAATCGATTGTTTGGTCACACGAGTCAGAACTGAAATGACGAAGAAACACCGGAGAAAAACGCACCAGAAGAGGCAACGAAATTCTCAAGTATTAGCCTTCGCCTCTCAAGCATCCAATGGAACTGTTCGTTGTGACAATGAAATCTTTGTGGACCCGTCCTTTGTAATTCACGCCATTCTGTGTTGCTCCGTTCTTTCCTTCAGGCCCTAACTAATACAGTTTCGCCCAAAATATTCCTTCCATTTTCGATTAGCCCATGTTTTACCGATGACAACCACTGTGAACATGTTCATCCAACCAGACAACTAGTCCAGGTCATAGAATAATGTCACCAAAATAAGACGAATTAGGGCGTTTCTCGCCGTTTCTTTCGTTATTTTGGTAACATGATTCGCTGCCAACGCATTGTTTTGAGTGGAAAACCTGGGAAACGAGAATCACTTCGTGAACATTGCCTTTAAGGAGCTCACATCACCTTCAAAGGTGGTCTCGGACGATTTCAGGAGCACCATTGTTATCAGAGTGCGACCAAGATAAGAGATAGAACCTAGTAAATAATATTCTGGGTGTCCTGGTCTTTAACGCGAACTGACCGAGAGAATTGAACTAGTG
Source organism: Aplectana chamaeleonis (assembly GCA_029168955.1). NCBI lineage: Eukaryota > Metazoa > Nematoda > Chromadorea > Rhabditida > Cosmocercidae > Aplectana > Aplectana chamaeleonis. The sequence goes on along the minus strand of JAPDOI010001678.1, from coordinate 4,367 downwards.
TGTGAATGAGGAGAAAGATGGATAGTTTTCGAAAAAAGTCCTCCGGAGAACTTCTTTTTCTAAAGCTATCCATTTTCTTCGTCATTCATAACCTATTTCCATTTTCTTCTGCTGTGGTCAAAGCTCGTGCTATGTTGCAGTTTTGCGCGAACTTGACGCAGAGATCACCACAGTTGGTATTACTGACTCATTTTATTTGAGTTACTTTCGCAGTCGGTTCTAGTTTTGTCAGAGCGCGGCTTACGGATCGCGGAGCCGCAGCGGACCCCACCGCGGAGCCGTAGCTGCACAACCGCGGAGCCCGCAGAGGCACTACCGCGGAGACGCAGCGGCACTACCTCGGAGCCGCTGCGGCACTACCGCCGGGTCGCAGTGGCACTATCGCGGAGCGGCTACGACATTGCCACTGCGACTCCGCGATAGTGCCGCTTTGATGCCTGAGGAAGCCGAAGCGTCGATTTCTCTTTAATTTTCATGAGGTCCCTCTATGTATTGTTTTTTGTTCATCGGATGTCTTGAAATGAAACCACTCCCTTGAATTAGAATCACACGATTGTTGACAGAAGTATTGAAAAAAAGGATAAAAAAGTGGAGCGGCACATGTGAATAGCTTTTGACTCTAAAGGATGAGTTTTCTGCCGTTTGCCGTTTGCCGTTTGCCGTTTGCCGGCCGTTTTTGGGATTTTCTTGCCGATTGCCGTTTGCCAAAATCTCAGAATCGTTAGCCGCACATCCCTGATTGGGATGTCGGATGAGTCCCGCATGCCTCTGTATAGCCCTGAAGGGTATCCAAGGCTCTATGGCATAGAAGTCGAATGTTCTGCGTGTTTCATGAGCGATTGAGGAAGACGAGTCTTCTTATTTATCTTATGGTGCTAACCCTTACCTAAGGGTACACCGTTGATGGATCCCTTAGAAGGTATGTTATAAAGTCAAGTGACGCGAAACCTTCAATTTTATTGTATAATAACAATAAAAAGCTTCAGTACGACTCAGCGCCCAAGCCAACGGTACATGCTGTCCTGGCGCGGCGGCTTCTGAGCTTAGAACCAATTTTTGAACGTGGACAGACGCTGACAATACTCCAGTGTCACCGCTAAGGTGGTTTGTTGTAAAGGTTTGTCCCAACTGTGCGGTTCACGCAATTTCTAACCTCGTGTTTTAACTTTTTCCAGCGCAGGATGATGCTAAACTTGAATGAGATGAAGTGCAATGAAAAAAATTATGGGGCGGTTGAAGCTGTTACAGAATCACGAACGAACATGCCATGGTGGAGCGAGCGGCGCGCTAGGACATTTATACTCACACGGCGCGCACACGCGAAACGCGCGTGACTCTAGGGCGTTGAGGAGTAGTACAGTGTTCAACCCTGCAAAAATCTCGAAATTATCGTCAAAGTATGTGCACTAGGGGAGGGCAAGTCTTCTTCGACTGAATCTATGTTCTTTTTGCATTTAATGGAGCTTCTGATCAAGCTAATCGGGTGTTATTGTCTCCTGATAGGCGGGAGGTCCTGAGGGACAATCTTCACCTATAATTTGCTCCCTCTCGGGTGTCTACATTCCTTCATCTGGCCAACTGTTGGCCTTCGAATAAAAAGTAAAGGAACCATTTATCGCTGAAAAATGTGTAAAAGTTTAATCGCTGTGAAAAATTTCAAATACTGTGTGCGCTGAATACCATGTATTTATTGATTTTGAAAAAATTTTATGTTTTCTGCCCATTTTTTGAGATTTTTTTTCTGTTTTCTGTTTTCTGTCGAACTGAATTTCCTGTTTTCTGTTTCCAAAAAAAATTTCCGCACACCCCTGGTCGATATGGTTCTTGCGACGTCTTGGTAGATTTCCTAAACCAGGGCTGGAGACTGTTAGCGTCTCTTTGCAAAACGTCTCTGATTCTCATTTTTATTGGAATCCCAAAGCTCAAGAGCTTATGATTCGGATAGTCTGCTAGATTCAGGGATTTAATTTCGAGTTTAGTGATTTTCGACTGTCGGGTTTACCACTGTGTCCAACTAGTAGTGTTATATCTGAATGCTAACCTTAGAACTTGTTCCTTTTCTTACTTTGCTGCCTTTTTTCTCCGCCTCTTACGGATCTCATGCATCTAATCTCTCTCCTGACGTTCTCAGCAGTGATTTTTTTCTCAGATGATCAGCTCGGAGGCCTCGCTGGGCGCCTCCGCCCCCTCATACTTCAGTCAACCCCAACAAGAGCAGTACATGGTAAGATCATCGGTGCTCCGCATCTTCTACCTCAGTCGATGACTATATGCAGTTTCAGAATCCCGGCGCTTTCACTCCTGCGTCCTACTCATACCAGTCGAGTATGATGTGTTCGATGCAGACACAGGCCCATTGCTTCGGCAATTTTCCATTTGGCCTGCCGCCACAGATGCCTCAGTATCAACAGGTACTCTTTGTGACTTACATAGTCAGAAAAACATTCAGGAATTCTTCGCACCAGGATTATCATACAATAGATCGTGTTTATTGACTCTGTTAGGATCCGCCTCGACGGGACCATAAAGGAAGAAAACCTAAACAGGCAGCAGCGACTGTTCATCCATACGTGTTCCATCTCATTGTTTTTCCAGTGGGAATGCTTTACGAGTTTCAACAGGTTTCAACTTGCCAACTTCCTGCGTATTCAGTGTGTGGATAAACGGTCGCTGCTGCCTGTTTATGAGGCCCCCATAAGGGGGCGCATCAGCACCGATACGGCTTCGTAGCTGAGCATTTCATTTTGTTTTTATTCAGCTTTTTTATAGCTATTATAGATCGGCCAGTCAGGTCAATCTATAATAGCTGGACGGCAAACCGATTGAAGACAGTTCGACTGATCATCGGCGTTTTTTGCTCGCATAACTGACCTCTCGCAGTGCTTCACTGCTGCGGAAACACCGGAAAGTGAAAGTTGTCAGATCGTTTCCGAACGTCTCGCTGTGGTATAACTAGGCCTACTATGTTCGTGTTCACGAATTGCATGAGCTTCAACATGACTTTGTTATAAATTGCTCTTCCCTTGCAGTCGTAGGTTTTGAGGTGTTCGGTTTCGTTTTTCGGTAGCCTGCCAATTGTCTCAATTATATGTGCGTGTTCAAAGGCAAGGTCCGGGTAAATTTTTCATCTCGGGGTTTTGGCCAAATCGGAGCGCGCGGCATAGATCCTCCAGAAAAAAAACCGTAGAAAAGACGCTAACGTTATTTGAGCCGGTTCATTTCTACACTGCGTCAAGAAACTGTGGTCGTCGTCGACGTTTTCAGCCATTGTCCGCGCTTCCTTTTCATCGCGTGCGTTGGAAATCGTCTTAGGCCTCTTTCAGAGTTCAATCGCTGTGCGACGCGATGGCATTTTTTGAATGCAGATCGACGTGCGACGCAATCTCGATCGATGCTCATGGTTATCATCCCATCGCGTTGAACAGCTATATAACTCTAAAAAAGGCCTTACAGCAGCACCATGAATGCCGCCAGTGCGGTGACCCCCCGAGTGGCGGTGAAACGACCACCCACATGCCGCACTCACAAGGGACGACCCCCTGGGGAGGAGACGTCTTGAAAAAAGTTCTTCTGAGAGTTGTGGGGATGGATAGAGTAACAATAATCTATTTTCAGTTTTTCCCAAGGGCCTTCCGATATTCCAGAAAAAAAAAGAAAAAATCGTTTGAAACTACCCGTAACCCCCCTACTTGGAGCAACTGGAGTGAGTTCATATGCTTGGCATACATTTGGTTACAATAAAATTGCCCTATACAAGGTTTTGACAATTTTGATTCCCCATCGATCTGTAGAGTACATAGAGCCGCTTCCTGAGCTCAGTGTGCATTCCATTCCTCGTATCACTTGAGGTTGCCATAGCGACTTTGCAGGGATGGTCGAGAGGATAACGATTGGGAACGCTAAACTATGAAGGGTTGTGGGATCGATTCCCGCAATGCATCTTCTGGAAAATTTGTTTTGCATTTATTCGATTGTTTATACACGTGTTTTCTCATTCACATTTTAACTTGCTTTTCCAATCATTCTGGATTTACAATTTCTATCGCGTGAATCCATGTAGTATATGAGCATTTCCTCACCTGATTATGGCGAAAAAAAAGTCGAAAATTTTTTCTCTTCATATTGATCCAAATATAAAGCATATTGAGGTAGATGGGTTTTAGATATTGTAGCCAGCCAGTTTTCTCTTCTGAAAAACCGCAAGCACAGGCATGGTGGACGTTTGAAGAGAATGCGTCCGCTAATTTTTCAAGTTTTTCCAACTTTAGTTTCTAATGGATGGCCCTTAGGAAAAACCCAACATACATTTTATTGTTACGCTATCCATCCCCACAACTCTCAGAAGAACTTTTTTCAGGACGTCTCCT